>JAFMSR010000010.1:21765602-21805607 GCA_022818135.1 Saxidomus purpurata | reverse complement strand
TGTTATTCAATTAAGACTTTGGCAAGAATGAAGTGTCACTTTTGCTAGACTGAGATATAAACATTAAACTTTTGACTGTTTTCTTCAAAACAGCAAAAAGTAGCAAAAATCTAGCACCTTGTTACTCAAGAGAGATAATTTAAAAATTCAATTAACCCTTGATATAGCCTTGAGCAATATTTCGACTGCAAGACCGACCGATTTTACAAACTGATATTACATAGAGTGCGGCCGTCGTAAATATCAAAAAGCCCTGGCGCACAATTTGTTGGGCTACCCTTGATACAAAGTACATTCTACGCGTTACTGTGAAAAAGTGCAAGATGTTACACCTACTGTGAAAAAGTGCAAGATTTCCTAATAAGTATGAGTTAATATACTGAAAGATATATAGATCTAATTATAGTTAACTTCAAGTATTTGCTACTGGCAAGCAATGAAAAGCTGGTGGATTCTGCATGTTTTGTTTTTTTCCGTTCATTTTAGAAATAGACCAGACAATGAGATACGAAGTGTCATAAAACACCGATAAAATCTGTAGTTTGTTTACAAGGTGCGAGCCGGTGAAACGTGTGATTAAAACAATTGTGAAAAATACGGTTATCATGGTAAGGTACTTCTGACTTATTATCCGATAATTGAGTAATCCTTGATTGCTCATCAAATCACAATGGTACATTAAAGAGCTCATTTAGTGATATTTAAAAGTAATTTGTGTCACAGTGATATTGTTCGTTCTTTAATTCATTGATGAAAATGGTGTGTAATTGAAGCATCCATCACAAGTCTTGGTATCAAAAGAACACAAGTAAAACGCAAATTAACAATGAATGTTTGTTGCATTTGTTTTGGCTCTTTTTTATAAAACAAAAACTGTTTAAAAGTAAATCTCTGAAATTGAAAAATAATTATTTTAGTTATTTGTTATTTTTCAAACTGTATAAAATGTTGATTTCTCTTCCTTTAAATCATAAACAAAATCATGTCTTTTTCCTCAGACAAACATGTACATCGCCCTGGTAGTCAACCTTTCTAATCCGAACACCTTTGTAACCCGAACATTTCCTCCGGTCCGGACAGGTTCGGAATAGAAAGGTTCCACTGTATGTTTATTTTTCATATCAATGTTACATTAATAGGAAACAAAATGTTAAGTTACGTGAATATAACTTCTATGTACCTTTCTTCTCTTTTATTATCCACCACCTCTCATTACCCTGCCTTCCTGCATCATCATACCTTCCTTATTTGCTTGTTCTCCCCATTTTCGTCTGTCAACCACTCACTCACCCACACTTTGAAAATATCACTCTCAATAAATGCATTCATTATGTTTTATGAGACATTTAGCGCATCAGGTTTTTATTTTGCTGAATTTTTAATAATTTTATAGACTTTATTAATTAATGTCTATTCCATCTGTCACTGCCGTTTAATGTCCGACTATCACAGTACGGTTAAAATCAATTTTCCCCAAACTAGGATTGAAATCACTACAAAAGTAACGGACAGTGGTTTGACCAAGACAGAGAAAAGAAATCCGCATTGGCTTGGATTCAATTCTGGATTGAAACTCGGCTTGTTCAAGTTAGGGTTCTAACCAGGTTTCAAGCCACAGAAAAGAAATTGGCCATAATTGTTCTGGACACTGATTATATATTGTTGATTTTCAATTCTGTTGTCTGAGAATGTGTATCATCATGAGAACAGAAGAACATTCTCTGTATAAACTACGGACAGACACTACCACAATTTGTTAAGCATTACTTCAAACGACATCTCTGAAACCCCTTGGTCAATGTTAATAAATGAAGGCAGGGATATGCTTTGGCTGAACCTCTACCAAAAGTGCTACATGTAAAAGAGTTCTGATCAATGCAGATCTCTTGTTGCAATGGCAACTAAAAGGAAATGTTTCGAAGAACTTCTCTGAAACTATTGATTAGAGTTTAATTTGACGAAAATTATCACTCTTTACCAAAATTGCTAAAATGAAGTTTATTCATAAAGAAAATAGGGTGGGACTCTATATAATCTCTATATAAACTTCAAAAATCTTCTTCTATGAAACTTCAGGTCAGTATTGAATTTGATATGACAAGTATGAGCACCTTAGGAATGCCTGTCAAAGTTGATCCCTTCAAAAAACAAGGCACCCAATGGGGTTTGGGCTGTTTTCTCTATGTACACATTATAATCTTTATAGAAAATTAAAAGATCATTTTCCCTTAAACTGCATTGTAGCTGTCAGAATTTAATTTTATTGGACTAAATATCATCTAGGCAGCCTGTACCAAAATTGCTCATATAATTCCTTAAAAAGTAGACCCTAATGAGTTGGGGCTGATTTCCCTATATATAATATATACATATTTAAAAAATCCAAATCTTGAAAAAAAATGTATTTCAGTGTAATATGTATAGATCTAGACAGTCTTGCACAGAGTTAGATCTTTATATGCTTCACAATTCATAGGTTGCAGAATTTTCCCCATTGACTCAGGTGAGCTATATAGGGCCAATGACCCTCTTGTAATATACCATCTAGTTCTATTATACTGTACAGTATCACATTATGGTACTACAGTACACAGCAACAATGCATTACACAGCAGTATATATACTATAAGCCTGATCATGATCTGCACTCTTTGCAAAGGCAGACTCTCTTTGGGCCAGCAGGGTCAAGGTTAATTTGTTATTAATACATTTGCAAGTACATGTATTATGTTCAGTTCATCTTTTCAGCAATTTGTGAAATACCCAATGTATGCGAAGTGTACAGATTTCAGACAACAAAATGGATTATGTTTCATTGTCCTGTAATTTATTTGATGGTTACAGTATAATGTGGATTGAATGTAATAATAGTGTTATTAAAGGATTAACACTTACTTGGTCTCTGGGGGTGAAGTGAGATATCTAGTTCTCTAGTAATTTTGGACTTCTAACAGTAATCTTTGAGTAAACACCTGAACCTGAATTGTAAAATTTTCATTCTTTATGCAGACATAGAGTGTGATAGAAGATGTTAGAAAACCGCTGATTTACCTGTTGGAGCTGAAGACCCAAATGTGGACCAAAGGTAAATATGTGCTTCATTTAATATAAATATTAGGAATTAGATTATATATTTGTTACTGTTCAATGTTTCTTCATTGTTCTTAGTGTAAAAGTCATCATTGTTACTAGCTTAGATATTTGGCATGTAGCATTGTCAAATGTAACCCTACCAAGGTTATTCAAATCTTGACCCTGCCCTGGGGGTCACATAATTTACAAAGACTAAAATAGGGAAAACTTAAAACATTTTTTTGTTAAAAACAACGTGGCGAAAATTGAAAATAGGTTTGTTTGCTGTCTCCCGACCGTTGCATAAAGATCACCTTGAAGGTCAGGGTCACACTTATATTGACTGAATTTGAAATAACTCAACACAGTAACTGTTGTCCAAAGGTATGTCATGTGCAACATCCAGACAGCTACCTTGAAGGTTAAGGTAACACTTAGGGCTCAAAGTTGTAATCAAGTGTTATGTTTCACATGCATGGCAGAACTCCATCCACTTGTTGTTGTTTTTTTTACTTTTTGTTGAAAAAAACTACAACTACACATTTTAGTAAGTCTAGGACTGTTGTGAATTTTAAATAAAAAATTTCATCAGAATAGACAGGCTGGTAACATTGCCCGATCGGGCTTAAGAGCCCAATCAAGCTTTTATTGCCCGATCAGGCTTAAATTTATCAATAGAAATTATCTTTTCTGTAAATATTTTGTTAAGTATTTTATAGATAACTTCTGAAGTCCTATAATATTTTACATGCAACATTTCAGTATGCTAGAAGTCAACATCACCCAACCATAATCAGCCACTTTTTGCGCCAGAATTCTGGCACTTTTACTTTCACTTTCCATGTACTTTTAATGTAAAATAAGCAAAGAATTTTGAGCAAAAAAAGTGTAAGTTTTATTTGGATAAAAAGAAGGTATTTATAACAAGGGAACACCAGCTGAACATATGTAGGACTTTCAAAGCAATTCATTAAATATTTCTTGAAATATTTATATAAATCTTAGTTTCTTTTCATAAATTTAAGCCCAATCGGGCAATAGAAGCTTGATTGGGCTTCTAAGCCCAATCGAGCAATGTTACCAGCCTGATAGAAGAAAGCCATGCTTCTGAGACGTATGGCCTCTCTTTACATTAATGTGTTTCATAAATCAAATGAATAAGAAAGTTACTTCAATAATTAGATTTAAATTAAGGTTTAAGATATTAGCAATAAATAAAAACTAAAATGTAATAATATTACAAAAAAGGCACTACAATTTTCACATAGAAAATACACACCTGAAACAGTTTCATCAGTAGATCAAGTTGTGTTAAAGATGACTTTGGTTATATACTGGTATGTCATGTATAACTCTGTCCACTTCTTTTTAATTTTGTTGAAAAAACTTCAACTACACATTTAAAACTATATTATATATTTATTTGAGTTAATTATGAACTCAAAATATGTTCTCCATCCACTGTTCCTTCGTATTCTTCTATTTCAAAAGACCCACTCACATTATTGTACAAAGTTGGCAATACATTTGTCAAAATGCAAAAGTGTAACATACACTGTAACATTTTTTTTTCTTAATAGTCTGATTGTTTGTATATATATATGTGTATATATTTGTGTAATTAACTCGCTCTAAATATAGTTGTGTATAAATTAAGTTGTACAGTATTAATTATTATACTCGTATTTACTATTTGTTCATATCAAAATTTATTGAATAGTATGCTTTTCCTTGTTCACATGCTCTTCATTTTGGAGGAAATAAAGATATATATATAGTCAAAGTCGAGTAGTTAGTGGCCAATGCCTTGCAAGGTAGTGGTTGAGGTAATAGAGGTAAAAGTGTCATAAACTCTAGGTTTTGTGGTGCCATAGCAGTCTTTATATTATTGAGTTTCTTAGAATTGCTGTTAAGACTTATCATTTTTGACCATAAGACAGTAGGTTAATTTAAGAACTGATTAAACCTCTCATTTCTCATAGGGTAGTAAGAGTCATTTTAAGGATTGTTTAGGCATCTCATTTTGACAATTTTTCATAAGGTTCATTTTAGGGACTGTTCTGATCTATTTTTTTTTTGTAAAAACTTCTTGTGTGTTATAAGGCTCATATTAAGAGCAAATCATTGACGCCGCGATGAATCGCGGCGTCAGTATTGAATAGGTTTCAATTTTGGACCATGGGGTTGCATAATCGAATAGGGAGCAGCCAACATTATTATTGTAAATCTAAACTATGTTCTATGTATGAAAAATGACTTTTATGAATCATTAAATTGTATTAAGTCATTAAAAAACAATACAATACAAAATACACATGTCTCCTTCCCTTATTTCAAAACTTTGGACACATTTAATGAGTATTTAATAACTTTTCCACAAACTCGTAGACCACGGTTTTTTTATAGCTTCGTTTACGGACCTTACGACCCGATTCATCAAAGCTCAGAAAAAAAGATTCGGAAGATGTTTTGCTATCTTAAAACACTCAGATAATAGAATACATGGCGCCAACGTGAAAAATCAATGAAAACCCATTTTAATTACTACATATTAGACTTTAATATTGAAACTGTAAAGAAAAACCGTTCACCCAACTATGCAATACGTAGGGCCCTAACGGAATTCCATTCCATCATTTGTAAACAAAAACAATAATCAGCCAATGGAAGTTCTGTAAAATGTATACGTCACAGCATAATTAATCATGTGGATTTCGTCTCTTTCCGCCATATTGCTGGAGTGTATAATGCTTCGGGAATAGAAAGAAAGAAAAATCCACATTACCAGCTACAGGGAGGGAGGGGCAGGTATATCTGTTTTACAGATAGTTCTTTTTCACAATATTTAGACCGGGTGTAAATTATATTTGCACAGGTTTTTGCCTCTGCTTCCTATTAACCGACCTGTGATTCAGTGAAATTGTGGGAGGAGCCATGGTTATAAATAGTTTTGTGTATCAGTTTCTTGGTATCTAAAAATAGCCAGTGTAAAATTAGCATCCGAAAATAATTAATGTTGTGAGAAAAGAGGTATTTAATTATCACAATAGACAAACAATATGGAAGTTACATAAGGGTTTAGTATTATGCTAATTACTAATAAAAACTTTATTTTTATAAATCAGTTTCATAAACAAAAAGGATATACAGCTAAATACACAGAGGCACGGACCGGTATTACTGATTACCGAAAACAACTTTTTACCTGGAAACAACCAAAAACAAATGAGATTACCGGAAATAAGTCTTAATTCAATAGTTTTTTATGTTAAATACACTTTTTATTATTCTAAATGATAAAAATTAATGTATTTGTTGAATATGTGTAATTTTAGAATGATAGGTTAGGTTTTAAGCAAATTAGTTCGATGTAACTTAGTGTGTACTTTATGTTGTAACGATTACCTCCCTTAGACGGTATTAAAACCCAAAATCATTGCAATCACGGACCTATATACACATGTGTATAGGTCCGTTCTCTATTAGAAAAAAGTATTACTTTTCTTTTTTTGTATTTAAATAGTTCGATAAATTTTAGCGATATTTTTTGTTCAAGTTCTTTGACAGTTTAACAACTTATCTGCATTTCCAGTTACGAAAATTCCCATGAGTGAATGAAAATAAAAAACAGAAACTAGAAAATCATTTAAAATCATTTAAATTTTATTTGCATATATCATTACAAGGATGAATAAAACAAATAACATGATTAACATAATGTGTATATAGGTCCGTGACAGAGGTAATGATCATTTTATGTAGTAAAAAAGGGTTCACTGATGTTAACCACGCACATTTTATAATAGAAACCTGCCCCAGTGCCCATCTCCCAGCCATGCTTCAAAACATGCGCGGCGTCTTTGATGCCTTGCATCAAAATTCGTCTTGTATTTACTGTACAGTGTTTTTTTTCAGTCTGAGGGGAAAGGTGGCGGGGCCTGTCAGGAGGGGAATTTTTAGTCATTTTGCCAGAAAAGGGGAATTTTTTAGGAAATGTATAAAATATACTGTTTAAAAATGTAATTAAGAAATAAAAACTATCAAGCATGTTAATGACATTATTCTTTTGCCAAATATAAAGAGAAGACACAGGAATTTAACATAACAAAATTTTATATAAAAATACTGGTGTCAGGAACATAACTTAGCAGCATTGGTGTTTAAACACATGTGAATGATAAGTAATACTGCTATTTTCAATTGAAAACATTGTATTAGTATCTTTTTTAATCTTTAGAACACCGTTTTCATTGCAAAAATAACAAAAATCGGGGTCGCGAAAATAGGTGACAAACGAAAAATCGGCGATTTTCGGCCGACTATTTCACATGTAAGGTATCAAATTATTGCAAGAAATGATTCTGAACTGTTTAAATTTATGAAAACATGTTTTTATAACAAGTTTGGCCATCTCTTGATTAAATAAATCAAAGATTTTTTTCAACATTTTTAGGGGAATTTTTTGTCAAAAAAGGGGAAAAATATATATTAATTTTGGAGGGGAATGGGGCCGAATTTCGGCCCCAAAAAGGCCCCAAAAAAAACACTGATTACAAAAGATCCTGTATGGAAAAAAGTTCATGTAAAGTACTGGAACAGGTTTATGTCCATCATTTTCAACAAAAACATACTACATAACCAGTAATGGCTTTTGTGTACATGAGCCTTAGTTGGCCTTTGGTTTCTCATCATTGAAAATTATTCATCTTCAGCCAACTTTGTTACGCAAAAAAAATTGAATATGTTAAAATTTCATTTATGCCTTTTTTGTACAAATGATAGAAAATCTGAAACTAGCAAGCTTTTTGGGTTAGGCACAAGTTAAGTGCCTTAGAGAAAGATAGCTAGTGGTTAGCAACTTATAAACTGTGTGCACAAAAATTATGTGATGGTTTTTAGGTCAGTCAGTGTACAAATGTTTTGCTGTTTTGTAATTAACAAAAAAAAAATTGTACAGATATTTGTAGGTCTGTAATCTAGATCCTTGCTTTTGCTATTTTTTTGTCCTCCCCTGAATACTCCATCTGAATGTGCTTTATGGTAAGTCTGTCTTCAAGTTGGCTATGCCAAGCAGTCTTCCTAGGTTAGGCACAAATTTAATATCTTGGTAACAGGTTTAAAACTGAGATATACCCAGTAGGCTGTCCAGTATATTCATTTTCCAGTATCTTAGTGCTTTGAAAAGAGAAAGCAAGTGGTTTAGATTATATATAATAGTCAAGTGGCATTTTTGGCCAATCATTTTTCACAAACATTTCTGTTAAGCTGCAAGTTTGTTTCATTATAAGGACTGACCTAAACACTGATAAAAAAAGAGTTTTCATAAAGAAAAGTATTTAATATATGCTTGAAAGTACTTATTCCTTCTAAAAAGATGTTTAAAAGTAGGCATTTTATGTAAGTGTACTTACTTAGAACAGTTCCGTTTACTTCAATATCAGTTCAGAATTTTATGCATTTCATTATAAGGACTGACCTAAACACTGATTAACAAAGTGTTTTTATATAAAAAGGATTTATAGCTTGAAAGTAGTTAATCCTTCTAAAAAGAAGTTTGAAAGTAGGCATTTTATGTAAGTGTACTTATTTAGAACAGTTTCATTTACTTCAATATCAGTTCAGAATTTTATGCATTTCATTTGTACAATGTAGTCAGTATCTAGGTCTTAACACTAATTTGTGACTAAACAGGTTTCCTGCTTAATGTTTGTTAAATATTTTTGACATGCTCAACACAAATGGTAAAGCCTTAAAACCCCCTTAATTTTATTGTAAGGGTTGTTCATGCAACTTATTTTGGACCAATACTTCTCATAGGGTATAAGGTTCATTTTAAGGGACTGTTCTGACTCATTGTTTATGACAAAGACTTCTTGTAGTTCAGAATTTTCATAATAAGACCAAGTCATTCCTGTAAGGAAAATAATTCATTTTAAGGACATTTTATTCCAATCATTTTCAACAAAATCATACTATGTAATCAGTAATGCCTTTTGTGTACATGAGCCTTAGTTGGCCTTTGGTTTCTCATCATTGAAAGTTTTTAATCTTCAACTTTGATTAGCATCAAAATTTGAATATGTTAATATTTCATTTGTGCCTTTTTGTACAAATATTAGAAAATCTAAAACTAGCAAGCTTTTTGGGTTAGGCACAAGTTAAGTGCCTTAGAGAAAGATAGCTAGTGGTTAGCATCTTATAAACTGTGTGCACAAAAATAATGTGATGGTTTTTAGGTCAGTCAGTGTACAAATGTTTTGATCTTTTGTAAATTTTTTGAAAAAATGTAGAGATATTTGTAGGTCTGTAATCTTGACCCTTGCTTTTGCTATTTTTTTTGTCCTCCCCTGAATACTCCATCTGAATGTGCTTTATGGTAAGTCTGTCTTCAAGTTGGCTATGCCAAGCAGGCTTCCTAGGTTAGGCACAAATTTAATATCTTGGTAACAGGTTATAAACTAAGATATACCCAGTAGGCTGTCCAGTATATTCATTTTCCTGTATTTAGTGCTTTAAAAAGAGAAAGCAAGTGGTTGAGATTATATATAATAGTCAAATGTCAAGATAATTGAATTGTTTCAGAAACTAAAGCATTTATGCCATTTGAATACTCTTGTTAGGACAATTTTAGGCAAATCATTTTTCACAAAAGCTTCACATTAACCAGTAGGATCATTTAGAGGACTGTTTCGGCCAATCATTTTTCACAAAATTTTCTGTCATGACAAAACGCTGGTTAAGATAACTTTCCTTTAAGGACCATTTTGGCCAATCATTTTCACAAAAATTTCTGTTAAGCTGCAAGTTTGTTTCATTATAAGGACTGACCTAAACACTGATTAACAAAGTGTTTTCATATAAAAAGGATTTATAGCTTGAAAGTAGTTATTCTTTCTAAAAAGAAGTTTGAAAGTAGGCATTTTATGTAAGTGTACTTATTTAGAACAGTTCCGTTTACTTCAATATCAGTTCAGAATTTTATGCATTTTATTTGTACAATGTAGTCAGTAACTAGGTCTTAACACTAATTTGTGACTAAACAGGTTTCCTGCTTAATGTTTGTTAAATATTTTTGACATGCTCAACACAAATGGTAAAGCCTTAAAGCCCCCTTAATTTCATTGTAAGGATTGTTCATGCAACTTATTTTGGACCAATACTTCTCATAGGGTATAAGGTTCATTTTAAGGGACTGTTCTGACTCATTGTTTATGACAAAGACTTCTTGTAGTTCAGAATTTTCATAATAAGACCAAGTCATTCCTGTAAGGAATGTAATTCATTTTAAAGACATTTTATTCCAATCATTTTCAACAAAATCATACTATGTAATCAGTAATGCCTTTTGTGTACATGAGCCTTAGTTGGCCTTTGGTTTCTCATCATTGAAAGTTTTTTATCTTCAACTTTGATTAGCATCAAAATTTGATTATGTTAATATTTCATTTGTGCCTTTTTGTACAAATATTAGAAAATCTAAAACTAGCAAGCTTTTTGGGTTAGGCACAAGTTAAGTGCCTTAGAGAAAGATAGCTAGTGGTTAGCATCTTATAAACTGTGTGCACAAAAATAATGTGATGGTTTTTAGGTCAGTCAGTGTACAAATGTTTTGATCTTTTGTAAATTTTTTGAAAAAATGTAGAGATATTTGTAGGTCTGTAATCTTGATGCTTGCTTTTGCTAATTTTTTTGTCCTCCCCTGAATACTCCATCTGAATGTGCTTTATGGTAAGTCTGTCTTCAAGTTGGCTATGCCAAGCAGGCTTCCTAGGTTAGGCACAAATTTAATATCTTGGTAACAGATTTTAAACTGAGATATACCCAGTAGGCTGTCCAGTATATTCATTTTCCAGTATTTAGTGCTTTGAAAAGAGAAAGCAAGTGGTTGAGATTATATATAATAGTCAAATTGCAAGATGATTGAATTGTTTCAGAAACTAAAGCATTTATGCCATTTGAATACTCTTGTTAGGACAATTTTAGGCAAATCATTTTTCACAAAAGCTTCACATTAACCAGTAGGATCATTTAGAGGACTGTTTCGGCCAATCAGTTTTCACAAAATTTTCTGTCATGACAAAACGCTGGTTAAGATAACTTTCCTTTAAGGACCATTTTTCACAAAAATTTCTGCCAAGCTGCAAGTTTGTTTCATTATAAGGACTGACCTAAAAACTGATTAGGGCAATCATCTGAACAAAGTGCTTTTTTAAAGAAAGGATTTCATTCATGCTTGAAAGTACTCATTCCTTCTGAAAAGTGTTTAAAAGTAGGCATTTTATGTATGTGTACTCAGAACAGTTCAATTTACTTCAATATCAGTTCAGAATTTTATGTATTTCATTTGTACAATGTAGCCAGTAAGTCGGTCTTAACACTGGACAGATTTTCTGCATTAATTTTATTTAATATTTTGGGTATGTTAATAAAGATATAGCCAAATATTCATAAAACCTTGAATTTCTAACATGTTTACCTCTCTTACTTTAACCACTTCCTTGCAAGGCATTGGCAAGTGGCTTCTTGACTTTGACTGAACTTGAAAGACTGCTGGGTATACCCAAGCTTGAAATTGACTAATAGTAACAATAATAAAAACAAAAACAATATCAAACAGGGAATGCCACGTACCAAAAACGCAGCCTCCCCAAAACGAGCCCCACAGCACCCAGAAGTGTGTGAGTATAAGTTCAAGAGACAAAAGGGATTTACATACAGTTTTGCATTTTGATACATATTAATGGCATAAATTGGTGTTAAAATGCTCTTAACCAGTAATGTTCTGTCTTGGAAACACATATTCCTTCATTTCTGAGTAGAATTTTATAATTTCTTTCGGCCTAAACAGTCCTAGTTATTAAAGTGCTGAATCAAGCCAGTAAGTACAGGTAGCAGTTCTTGCCATTGTCAAATTCAAGGATCAGTAGTTTTGTCTGTTGCAGTGTCTCAAGTAGTATGTTCATTTAAGATACTGTTTTAAAGAGCTATTGCCAATCATGTTTGAACAAATTATCTGAATTGTCACAAGTTTAAAGGTCATATTCAAGGAACTCAAAAATAAAACTGTCTTAGGTTACTGCCTTTGAGTGTCAGTTACCCTAAATGTTTAGTGACACAATAGTAGAGCATTCACCTCAGGATTGGAGGGTCCCGGGTTTGATCCCCACCCATGCTGGTAGTGTCCTTAAGCAAGGCACAGACAATTCCCTATTGTTTAACTCCTATCACTCTTCCTGACTTTTTACTTTCATAGAATAGACTAAACTAAATGTTGTACTGGGACAGCTATTGTTTCATACTAATTTGACTATGCATGTTTTGTTTAGACATTAAAATTTGGAAATCTGTATTTAAAAGTAAAGTGCAACACATACAAATAACCATGCAGACCCACTCACAGAAGAGTTCATCATCCAACTATGAGAAATGGCTGCGGATGAAGAAACACTTTGGCTTTGGTATCAACGAAACAAAGGCACTGCTTTCTGACGTGTAGCAAGCATAGACCATCACAAGTCATTGCACCCCGTGCTCAGTAGTGGGGGAGTGTGTTGATGTGTCGCACGAGCTATGTCTCGCTCGTCCGCTGGAAACTTCAGCCTCTCTGGAGTCGTCTCAAGCAAAGACCATCACAGGTAATTGCACCCCGTGCTCAGTAGTGGGGAAGCATGTTGGCGTGTCGCGCGAGCTAAATCTCGCTCGTCAGCTGGAAACTTCAGCCTCTCCTATGTAGTTGTCTCAAGCAAAGACCAACACAAAACATCGCACCCTGTGCTCAGAAGCGGGAGAGCATGTTGGCGTGTCACGCGAGCTACGTCTCCCTTGTCCTCCATGGACTTAAGCCACTCCCATGGCATCACCTCAGGAAAAGTCCATCGCAAGTCATCGCACCCTGTGCTCAGTTGAGGGGGGAGCGTGTTGGCATGTCGCGCAAGCTACTTCTCACTCGTGCGCGGTACACTTCAGCTTCAAGACCTGTCAATTGCCACAATCATTTGATCAATATAACTGGGGTACTTCTGTAGGGCGAGGAGCGGTATGGCACGATTATGCCACCCGTGTTGCTTAAACCATTCTTGTCCCCGTCATCGGAAGGAATTGTGTTGCATCCTAGAAGGGGTCCCTTTCGTGGGACGGTGTCTGTGTTGAAACC
This sequence comes from Saxidomus purpurata, assembly GCA_022818135.1. Classification (NCBI taxonomy): domain Eukaryota; kingdom Metazoa; phylum Mollusca; class Bivalvia; order Venerida; family Veneridae; genus Saxidomus; species Saxidomus purpurata. The sequence continues at coordinate 21,792,382 of JAFMSR010000010.1, read as the reverse complement.
ATGAGGTAATCCAGTGCCGATTGTGTTGTATTGGAATAGCACCTGAATCCCTTGGCTGGTAGGGATGGATTCTGTTTGGAGGTAGTGTAGTTAAGCTTTGTCCGATTATTCCATACTTGGGTAAAAGAAATAGATTCCACCTTTTACTATGGTATGTGTTTTGGTCTGTGTATTGAGACATGTCTTTCTTTCTTGACTTGGTACAGTGGACAGATTGTTCACAGAACTCTGTTCTAATGTGCATTATTAGCTATATTATCAGGAAGTATGCAAATCTTCTCATGAATTGTAGATAATCATCTTGTTACATCACCTGATTGTCACCTTTCATCTGTCTGTTTATTCCCAATTGTCCCATGATGGTATACATGCAGCTTTGCCAAGTCTACTCAAAATCCTTCAATGCATGAGGATGTTACAGTTGGCACATGGTCTTGTGTATCTATTTTTAACTCGACTTTTCTATGAAAAGGGGAGCTATCCTACTCGCCCGGCGTCGGCGTTGGCGTCACACCTTGGTTAAGTTTTTCGTACCACCCCACTTTATTTCAGAAGTATTAGAGGTATGGCTTTGAAACTTACCATACTTGTTTACCATCATAACCTCCATCTACAGACAAGAGTACATAACTCTGTCAAGGTTTTTGACAGAATTATGGCCCTTTTTTACTTAGAAAGTGTATTGAGCTTGGTTAAGTTTTTCGTACCACCTCACTTTATTTCAAAACCATTGGAGGTATTGCTTTGAAACTAAGCATACTTGTTTACCATCACGACCTTCATCAACAGACAAGTGGACATAACTCTGTCAAAGTTTTTGACAGAATTATGCCCCTTTTTGACTTAGAAAATACATTGAATATGGGTAAAATCCACTTATTGCCTTAACCCTTTGAGATATTGCTTTGAAACTTTTAATGCTATTTCACATCATTAAACCCATCTGTACGCAAGAGAAGGTAACTCTGTCAGGGATTTGTTTTAAAAATTAAGGCCTTTTATTGACTTAGAATCCTGGTTAAGTTTTTCGTACCAGTCCACTTTTTGACTGAACTGTTTGAGATATTAATTTGAAAGTTGGAATACTGTAAGCAAAAGAAGATAACTCTGTGAAAATTTTTCTTGATTTGTACTTAGAAATTCCTAGTTAAAGTCTTGTGTGCCCTTAACTGTCAAAGTTTTGTTTTATTGGCAAGCACTAAAAAAGTCGAGCATGCTGTCCTACTGACAGCTCTTGTTGTGTAGCCCGCTCGCGGTGAGCTCAATATAGTTGTCCAGATGGCAGTTCTGTGTATGTGCATCCGTGCGTGCTGCGTTTGGCTGCAAATTAAAATTTACTTTGGTCAGTAAATAATATTCTACTGATATGTCCAAGCTAAAGCCTTGTACCGATAAGCCTTGGTTATAGCTACATCATCTCTCTGTGTGGCCTATGCAGAAGATGAAAGTCAGATTAGATAACTTCCGACTGAATTTATTTAGTTATATGGAATCTTACCTCAGTAATCATCGATTCATTTAAAACGACAAGAAGGTGTTGACAGGTAACAGACTTGATTATAAGAAATGACCATAGACTAATATGAATTCAGTTTTAATAGTTGAAAGCCTTTATGATAGAAATGTTTTCAATTTACTATCAAAGTGTTTGGAATAGTCAAGTGTGCTGTCATCTGAAGTGCTTGTTCATTTAAAGGGACACACCCTATAACTGATGCCAAACTAAATAACCTCCAAAATATATATAATAGATACTTTGGAAGTAATATAACTTAACATAAAAGTTTCAGTCATTATCGATAAAGTCAGCGGTTTAAAATATACTGCAGTACCGTAAACCATTTAATAATCTATGTAGAGTTGTTGTTGTACAATAAAAGGGTGGATGCGATTTATTACAGAAAGCCTCTGTATTGATTAATTGTGGTAAAATGAAGCATTTTTCGCCATAGTGAAATTTTTCGCCATTTCACAGTTTCAACACTACATCAAATTACAGCATATTGCTTTGCTTCATTTTCATAAATTAAAAAATTTAATAGTTACATTTTCTTGGTTTGTCTGAAGGAACAAGACAATCTTAAAGGTGGTCAATTACTTTTAAGCAACATTTTATGACAATTTTTACTTTTTGTTTATTCTGTTAGAGATTAATTTAATGAACAAAAAGACCCATTACATTGAGTTAGATCCCTATCAGAAATTTAAATTTTATTAACTTTTATGAAATTTTGTTATTACCCCCCTTTAATATAAAAGTATTTAAAACGTTGAGTATTTCTTTTTTATTTCAATATAATTTCTACTTTACATGTGAATTGGATAGATTTACAAATATCTTAACATTCTGAACCAAAATGCAGGTTTTAAACCTACGTGTAGGTTCTGAATTGATTTATTTCAACCTATCTTGGGTGCGCACCCAAGATAGGTAAAGGGAGGTAATAATATCTTTTCAAACTTGAATTTCTAATGAATTCCATCAAAATATATAATATTTAATGCAAATATTTTACAAATATAATATAATAGGTCTTATATTTATATCTTTCTGCAGGCAAAGTATGTGTATCAAATTTTTACTTACGATAAAATAACTCTATCTTGGTTGGGCAACTGGGATAGGGAAATCAAATTTTAAAATTACCTCCAGTGAAAATCTTACTTGAATTAAGCGCTAAGTGAACATAAATAAGTGTAAATGATCAGATGTTAAAGTTTCAAACAAATCTATTACATGGCCAAATTCCAATTATAAACCTTTAAAAGTAAAAAGCAATTTGGCCATGTCAAATGAAAATCTAAAATACAATCACAAAGTATGTCTAATTAAAGTTGGAATAATAGTTGCTGGCATAGTGTGTGATGTATGATGTCATAACATTTAATGAAGTCATGAATTACGTCATCAACATAATTGCAAATAGTTTGTGTTTCAGTTAGGTACTGTTTAGGTTATTTTTGCGAGACTTTCAAATGTAACCATACAAAGAAGCAACAATTTACAAAATTGTTGGGTTGGGCTTCAAAGTCATTCTTTTTCTTAAGAACATTATAAGATGATTTAATATTGGGAATGTCTATTGATGTAAGATGTCTTAACACCTCATTTTGACAAAATTTATTACACCTGTATTAGATTTTTTTTAACCTGTTAAGAGTCTAAGCTAGATATAACTGATAGCTAAATAAAAAAAATTTTAGTCACAACATTGCAATGTTAGCTACTCATCAAACACTGAAAATCAAATGTGTGCATTATTGTGAAATATGTATGAGATAATGGATATAAAAGAGAGCTTTACCTACGTGGTGTTACCACAAAGTGATACATTGAAAAATTCAGACGATCTGCTAGACTGTACACAGAGGACAACAACAAAAGAATTGATGTGAGGCATTAAAAGCGTGCTGCAAATAATTCATGTTTTTGTGTATCTTTTGGTTCAGGTTATGTATTGTAATGAGTCATTTAAATAACCTTAAACCTATATTGAATGGTGTGTTTTAATGAAAAGTACATGAAAGTGCTTCATGCAACAGTTACATTACTTCAGGGTTGCTCTGTGGTACAATCGGTAACGACCTAGACCTCAGCCTCAGTTTGAATCCTAGCCTTCAGACTTGCTTTTCAGTATTTTTCACCCATATCGGGATGAACTGGTTACAAACCCAGAGGTAGTCTGAGTGTATAGGTGCTTTACACCAGGCATGTAAGAACCAAGGGGTATTTTCAATGGGTCTAGTACCTGCAATCCATTGTATCTGTATCTGACTCATCAACTTGCCTCTAAGTCTCAGCAGTTTCACCCTTTGAAAAATACAAAGTACGGCCGGTACTATAAACAATAAGATAAAAAATGTTCTCCAGTTCTTGCAACATTGTAGACATATTCTAGTAAATTGTTCTTGATTTGACAACTAAATATTATAACAATATTTTGGCATTTTGTGGGTGTCATTGAGAAATCTAGTGGTGTCTTTAGGTAAAAGGTTGGCCCGGAAGTTTCAGTTTTGAAGTCAATGCAATATCTTTCTTGTTATCGTAATTTAACACTTTTCAAAACAATATAATTATGTTGTTATTTTAGTATACTTATACTGGTAGGTAAAATGTTACACAATTTGGTGCCACCTTATACAATTCTTGATGTTTTGGTTTGTATTTACTTTGTAATATTCCAGCCATATCATGTCATCATTAATTTTCCTTAAAGGATCTGATTCATTGTAATCATCATTTGTCTGAATATTATTATACATTAAATAAATTAGTCTGTCCTGGCAAATACTCTGCACTATGATAGAAAATGCTTCTGATGATATAGGTTTATCTGATTAACTGTTGAAGCTATAAAACTGTTTAATTTGGAAGATATGGTGCTCAAAAAAGTTAGGCCTAGATATTAAAAGAATTTTCAATAGTTCAAAGGCCACTCCATAAAAGATTCCAAGCAATGCTTAAATCTATTGAAGAAATCGTCATGAACTCTAGCCTTTGCTTGAAGATATATTTTTTAATTTAGTCCTATGCAACGTGGCATTTAGTTCTGTCCTTCTGTGTTGGTTTTCTTGCCATATACGAAAAATATTGGTTAATACTCAATGCAAATTTTGTCATGAAACTTCATAGATGTTTTCATAATAGTGCTATTGAAATTTAAAATTTGAGTCTTTTACCTGAACAAGGAAGTTACTTTTGCTCTAGAATAGAATGTTCATACACATAGCACATAGTTGCTCATAGCAGGTGTCAGCATTTGATGTTAAAATACATCTAGATATTTTAGATGATTGGACACAACATATATTTCAGTAATGCATAATGGCATTATGGAAGTGGTTCAGTCATTGAGTCTGCCCTGCATGAGATGATGAAATGTGCGGCATACCTCATGTTTCAGAAAGGACTTGGGAGTATGATGAGTCCAGATACAACAAGAAAAACACCCATTCAGTGGACTCGTGTATAATCTGTGAGCAGATAGGACAACTTGTACTTTTTAATCTTTTCATGTATTTTATTAAATAGATAGTTTAACTGGTATCTAAAAGTCCAAAACATATCAAGGAAAACAAAACAAGCATAGAAAAATATCAAAGTTATTCGATCCCAGCATGGCCTCAAAGGCTTGAACCATGGAACTATCTGTATTGAAAAAGAATTCAATCTTGCCACAATAATATAAATGGTACCATCTAAACTTAAAATTGAAAGCTTTCCTAGTGTGGGCAAGAACCTACTCCATCAGAGGCTCTTTCCATCATAGCACAGAATATTTGCCAGGACAGACTTGAATTCTTGTAATGTGTAATAACAGGATGACTACAGTGAATCAGATAATTTAAGGAAAATTGAAGATGAAATTAGTAGTCTATGAATACACCAACTTTCTCATTCTGCGCATAGTCAGTCAGGGACTGCTCTTTCCCTGTAGACTACTATTAATGATAATAAGTATTTCTGCATTGGTAAGTGTCAATTGCTCATACACGTTTTAGCTCACCAAAGTTTTACTCAATTTACTCAATTTTACTCTGACTTTATCTAAATTCTCTTTTGAGAAAATTTTACACATCAGAAGACTTACAGCAAAGCTACTAGGCCAATTTTAAAGGAATCTTGAAGAAACACCAAGAACTGTATAAGGTGGCACCAAATTGTGTAACTTGTTACCTATTCCTATACCAAAATTAACAAGATCCATTTTGGAAAGTGCAAAATAACATAAAAAAAAGAAATTTTATTGACTTCGAAGCTGATCCGGGCCAACTATTTACCTGAAGACATTCACTAAACTTCCAAAAGACTTGCGAATACTAAAATATTGTTAAGGATTTACAGTTTTTAATATTCAGACATCAAATTAGAAACAATTTATTAAAAATATATATACAATGTTGCAAAAAACTAGGAAACATGTATGCATCTTTATTCAAAGAGGGTATCAACAGTGGATAATTATTTTAATTGTTGCACTTCAATTAAGTGTAGGTATAAGGACACTAAGTGTGATCTAAATACCTTATTTCAATATAATACCTGCTACCAAAAAATAAAGCAAATTCTTTGCAGCACCTTTAATGTCATGCACTAATTCTTTTCTTCTTGTCCTCTTTGTTTACAGTCAAGGCATTAGCCTTGATCTGTTTTCATTTGTTGCTTTTTTTGAAGCACAAAATATGATGTCACCAGTAAGTTATACACCAATTTGAATTTCATCATTTGGTAAATAAACATCGTAATGATGTGACTGTAAGAATCTTAGAGCTAGATTTCCGTGATATCTAACTTAATATGAAGGGGATTCAAAAAGTACAAACATCACTTCTTTATTAGTTTCAAGTTTTTTTATGCTCCCGAATGGTGGCATATTTAAATCGCACTGTTCGTCCATCTGTCTATCTGTCTGTCTGTCTGTGCATCCGTCCTTACATTTGTTCATGCCTGGGCTGTAACTTTGTAATGCATTGAAAGCTTTTGAAATAACTTGGCAAAATGTCTAGCACATCAAGCCGACGAATCAAGTGCAAGAACCACGTCTTCCCTCAAAGGTCAAGGTCACACTTAGAGTTTATAGGTAATGGAATCCTGTATATGTGGATACATTTGTGTCTGGAATATAACTTTGTCATGCATTGATTGATTTTAAATAACTTGGCACAAATGTTCAGCACATCAAGACAATGTGTTGCATGCAAGAACCACTTCCCTACCAAATAGGTCAAGATCACACTTACAGTTTAAAAGTAATGGAATGCTGTATGCTTGGTAAGATTTTGAAATTACAAGGCACAATAATTTTTTTGTTGTTGAGCACATGGAGAGGACACAGACTGTGAGACACCTTTTTCAGGGGGCATTTGTCAGTTGTGAGGGACAGCTCTTGTTCTTTAGTATATTATTCATACTTCATCCTTCTCAAGATGTGAGGGACAGCTTTTGTTTCTTAAAATCAAGTGTATGACATTTTACACGAATAGATACTAGAAAAATAAAATTATCATTAAATGTACATTATCATCTCCATTGTAGCAAAAAGAATGACTTGAGAGGGCAACCCAACAATGTTGTGTGTTGTTGCTATCTTTGTGTGGCTACAGAATTTTGCCAAAAATGACCTGACCAGGAGCTAATTGAAACATTGCAATTGCATTACTGACATACTATGACATCATTTAAAGTTATGACATAATACATCACACACTATGCCAGAAACTATACTGAAAGAAAAAAACAATGTAGGGTAAGAAATATGCAATATTCGTGTACTCCTCATGTATACACATTCCACTATTTATATTGAACTGATACCTTCTTTCAATTATGGTGCAGCTAACAGAAGCTCAGAGGGGTCATATTGGAAATTTTCCCATAGAAAATAAACCTTTATACTATTTTAAATAATGTCTTATACAGTCCTTCAGATCATCACAAAGGTTTAACCTGTGTTTCTTTTTTTATGCCCCGGAGGGTGGTATATTAAAATTGCATCTTCTGTCTGTTCGGCCTTATATTTTTTTCGTTTCCAGGCTGTAACTTTGTCATACATTGAAGGATTTTAAAATAACTCGGAACAAACGTTCAGCACATCAAGTGGATGTGCAATACCCATGTCCCTTCCTCAAAGGTCAAGGTCACAATTAGAGTTTGAAAGCAATAGAATCCTGTATATATGCACAAAATGATTTTAAAGTAACATGGCACAATTGTTGAGTACATGGAGAGAGCACAGACTTTGAGACACCTCTTTTGGGGGCATTTGTCACTTGTGAGGGACAGCTCTTGTTCTTTAGTATATTATTCATACTTCATCCTTCTCAAGTTTGACATACTATGATGTTGTATTTCAGATTTGAATGTGACATGGCGAAGTGCTTTTTACTCAAATATTGTCTTACCTTCAGACCAGATTGACTTTTAGCTCCAACTTTAAAGAAAAGTGGAGTTGTCCTACTTGCCGCTGCGTTGGCTTTGGTGTCACACCTCCTACCACCCCAAGTTTTTCATTACCTCCATCCGTAGACAAGAGTACATCCCTAGACAAGAGTACATAACTAAGAATTATGCCCTTATTAATGCTCCCTAGGGTGGCATATTAAAATCACACCGTCCCTTCTTCCGTCCGTCCATCCGACCGTCCTTACATTTTTTCTTGTCCAGTCTGTAGCTTTGTTATGCACTGAAGGATTTCAAAATAACTTTGCACAAATGTTCAGCACATCAAGACAACATGTGGTGTGCAAGACCCATGTCCATACCTCAAAGGTCAAGGTCACACTGTTTATAGGTAATGGAATCCTGTATAATGCATTTGTTTCTGGACTGTAACATGCATTGAAGGATTTTTGTGTCGCCTTTTTGGAAAAAAGGTCAGGGGGTCATAATTTGAACAATCCTTTTAAGGTCCACTAGACAATGCTACATGCCGAATATCTAAGCTGTAGGCCTTGTGGTTTCAGAGAAGAATTTTAAAGTTTTTAGCTCGAATATTCGGAGAATATGGAGAGCTGTTACAGTCACTTGTGTGTCGGCGTTGTAGGTGTTGCAGCTTTGATTAAAGTTTTGCTTGGTAGGTACTATCATGCACATATCTCAGTAACCACTCATGATATTGACATGCCTTAAGGGGTGTCACTTAGTCAAGTCAGATAATTCTTGTATAAATTTAGTACAAATTATGCCCTTGTTTGACTGAAAATTTGGTTAAAGTTTTGCGGTACTATCATGCACATATCTCAGGTACCACTTATGATATTGACTTGAAACTTATTCAATGTCTTTAGGGGTATCACACAGTCAAGTCAGATAACTCTTGTATAAACTTAGTACATATTATGGCCTTTGTTTTACTTTGGAAAGAGCTGGGTACAGGTTACTATTGAATCTGGCCCTATAAAATAGCCCAAAATCAAGAACAGTAATATGATGTAGATGAATATATCCCACAATAGACCTCTACCAAGATTGTCCAAATTATGCCCTCTATCAAGATTGTTCAAATTATGACCCTGGGATCAAAATTGACCCCGCACGGGGGGTCACTTAATTTTACATAGGCTTATATAGGAAAAACTTTAAAAATCTTCTTCTCTGAAACCACAAGGCCTAGAGCTTAGATATTTGGCATGTAGCATTGTCTAGTGGATCTCTACCAAGATTGTCCAAATTATGCCCTCTACCAAGATTGTTCAAATTATGACCCTGGGATCAAAATTGACCCCGCATGGGGGGTCACTTAATTTTACATAGGCTTATATAGGAAAAACTTTAAAAATCTTCTCTGAAACCACAAGGCCTAGAGCTTAGATATTTAGCATGTAGCATTGCCTAGTAGACCTCTTCAAAGTTTGTTCAAATTATGCCCCTGGGGTCAAAATTGACCTTGCTCGGGGGTGGGGTCACTTGTTTTACAAAGACATATATAGGAAAACCTATTTGGTATATAACATTGTCTAGCATTCTTCCACCAGGCAAGTGGACTTTTATCAAGGTGAGCAATATCGGGCCATCTTGGCCCTCTTGTTCCCTATAAAATGCTGTTGTTGATACTGTGTGATGTTCACTTTGGAAGCTTCCATTTTCTTTATGTGTTCTTGTATGTTGTCTCCGAAGCATTGAGTAGCAGATGCTGGGATGTCGCAAATACCTTTAAATCGCTGCTGTATTTCATTCTTTACCTTTTCAATTTGACGAGTGTTAGTATCTTTGACCACCAAACATCAAAATTTTACGGTGTTCATGAGATGGATAACTGCATTGTCCACTTTCTTGTTTTTGGTTAGGCAGTCAACAGCTTTTAGGACAGGCACAAGTTGCAGATTGATAGTGTCTATCATTCTTTGGTTCATTACATCTGAGGTTTTTGTGTCTCTCTGAAGATTTCCCCAGATTGTCCTGTCGACTTTGGGGGACTGTAAATTGTTGATATTGCCGGGTCTGTGGTATTTCTCTCGTAGGGTTTTCAGTTTCTCCTTATTCGATTTTCCCTGGCTTGTAAGAGCTTTGTTTACCAGCTTAGCAATTCCATCAGACACAGAGCCCCCGATGTCTGTGTGCTCTTCAAAAAATTATTCAAGTTCGTTGAGCAGACTGTCATTTACCTCTTCTTTGTTATTTTGGGTAGCGTGTTGTGTTTGGAATTGCTCAAATTCATCTCCGCTTTCGCTGTCATTGTCACTGGCATCCCTAATACTGTGAGGGTTCCGCGGAAAAGGCGACAGTGACAAGACGTCTTGCCCCAATGTAACGGAAGTTTTAGGATGTTTTAGAGGAGATTTATCTTTGGCTTCACTTTTTCTCTTGAGTCTTGTTTAATTTTATAATTATATCTGACCTTTTTATCGGTTAGACTAGGGCCATTAATTATCTGTGCAAATGTTTAACATTGCTCATGCCACTCCCACCAGTTAGTTATATTATTGTTCAAAATTTTAAGATAAAAATATATGAACTAACCAAATTTATAACCAAAATTTTTTAATCTGTTGTTTATATATTGACCAAAGTGTTAAACTATGCAAATAGTTTTTGACAATCCTACTAAAAATTAATGATCCACTCAATTTGTGAGGAATATTTTCGTTTCTCAGTATATTTTTATTCAAAGAAGCTCGGTATAATTTGTATAAGATGAATGTACAAATAAAAGATTCAGTAACAATATTCAGGATTGAGTAAGCTTGACATTATTCACGCAAAATTGTATTCTGGATTGTAAAAATATGCTTCACTTAAATTAATTTCTGTTTTAAAATTTTGAATATAATATACCTCATGCAAACAGATACATACATTCTAGTATAAAATGTGATGTTTTTGTCCATTTTGCTGGTGTTTTAACCTGACGATGTGATCACTTAAGTCAAAGCAAAAAATATAAACGGAAAAGTATTTATAACTTCTTTAAATTTCTATTTAATTATATATATCTTTTTAATCAATAATTTTCTCAGACCTGATTATATCTAAAATATTTTGATAGTAAGTTTTATTTTTGTTAGCCGACGGATGACACAAATTCCTACTCGAAAACGAAAGAAGTTTAATAATCATGCTCGGTCATTACCTACTAAACAAACAGCCATCCACATACAATATTAAGAAAATACAATTAAGGAACACCCTGAGTATTGATATTACTATAACCCATTATCAACAGTAGATCATATAACATGATACATGACTTTAACCCTGTTGTAGTCATTTCACCTCTTGATTAACTTCGTTTGCAGTGTTTACCAGACCCTAGCTCTTTTACAAATAGACCCTTTGGTTCTTTTACATGCCCGGTGTATAGCACAGGGAAGCGTTTATGAAATTCCCAGTGCACCAGCCGGGATTCGAACTTGGGACCTCCTGATTCGACCACTGCACCTAACCTCTGTGTTTTAAACCAGTTCATCTGTAGATAGGTGGGAAAGGAGCGGTTCAGTGGTAATGCATTGAACCAATGTAATCCAGCTCAATCCCCAGCTCCTCCACTAATATAACTAATGGTTTTTCGAATAAGACCTAAGAACCGAGGTCCTATGTATCTGTGCTGTACACCAGGCATGTTCATGAGACACATTCTGTATCTTGCACTATCCCCCAAAAGCCAGAATAACTAAATGTTGGTCATATGGATACAAACAGTAAAAACTCATACATACAAATATGGGTTGGGAAACACTGAAAAGCATTTCTGCAATTTCAGATACCCGTATCAGAATTCGAACCAGAGACCTCCTGATTGGTAGTCCACAGCATTAACCACTGAACTATGGAGTTGTTTTTTATACCCCCGAAACGAAGTTGGAGGGGGGGGGTTTATAGGAGTCACCCGGTGGTTGGTCGGTCAGTCTGTCGGGTGGGGCAGGTTGTCGGTCAGGCGGTCTGTTGCATTTTCCTTGTCCGAAGCATAACTTGAAATCTATACAACTTCATACAATGCTGTAGCACAATAAGAGGAAGTGCAGTGCACAGGAACCATAACTCTTTCTTGAGTAATTACAGAATTATTGCCCTTTGTTACTTTTCCGTCTGGAGCATAACTTGAAAACTACTGGTTGGAATTCAATACAACTTCATACAATGGTCAAGTACATTGAGAGAAAGTGCAGTGCATAGGAACCATAACTCCATCTTGACTCATTACAAAGTTATTGCCCTTTAATACTTTTGCTTGTCCAGAGTATAACATGAAAACTACTGGTTGGAATTCAATATAATTTCATACGATGGTCAAGAACATTGAGAGGAAGTGCAGTACACATGAACCATAACTCTATCTTGAGTTATTACAGAATTATTGCCCTTTGTTACTTTTCCTTGTCCGGAGCATAACTTGAAAACTACTGATTGGAATTCAATACAACTTCATACAATGGTCAAGTACATTGAGAGGAAGTGCAGTGCACAGGAACCTAACTCTTTCTTGACTCATTACAGAGTTATTGCCCTTTGTTACTTTTGCTTGTCCGGAGCATTACTTTAAAACTTCTGGTCGGAATTCAATATAACTTCATACAATGGTCAAGCACAATGAGAGGAAGTGCTGTGTTCAAGAACCATAACTCTATCTTGACAAATTACAGAGTTATTGCCAAGAACAATATCTTGTTTTTAGGTTTTTTTTGCAAGGTATTCTGTTACTATATACATTGTATGTTGAACCTTTCTGTCTGAATGTTTGATTCTTTGTAAAGTTTTATGTCATGCAAAAGAGGCTCACAGGGAAGATTGGGCTAGACTCAACTGCATTGCCTCAGTAAATAAAGTCTTTATCATTATTATTATTATTATCATTATAATTACTCTTTGTTGTCCATATGAAATTGTTTGTGACTGTGTGGGAGGTTATCAGTCCACCATGTAAGTAGTGGACAGGTTTTATGTGTGAAGGAATATTCATGAATTTGTTGAAGTCCCCTTTTTGATTCCTTAAACTGTTTTCCTTCACTCGTTCAAGGGGTTTGTAGAATAATGGTGCATACTGTACTCCAGGTTCAGCTCCTACCATTTTCCCAATCAGTTTTGCAAAGTGTTGTATAGTGACTCTAGTTTTCTGAAAGAAGTTTTGACACAATTCTATTAGTTGTTTTATCCTTTCTGGTGTTAATCTTACAGACATTGTTTTAGAACATACAGTAGAAAGCCTAAGAATTGTATCTGCTTGCATGGCATTAACACTGATTTTAAAGGGTGAACTGTCAGTCCTAGCAAATCCATAAGATTAACTGTGTCCATAACATTGTTTTGACAGTGAGTAAGTGTTACTAAGCACCTTGCAGACATGAATCATCGATGTATGCTGTGCTAATATACCCCCTAGCCCTAGCATTTATTTCCTGTAATTGTGTTCTTTCTTTTGGAAGCCTGTTCCTTTGTGGAAGTTCTGGTGGTTTTTCTTGGAGAAGGCTTTTTAGCTCACCTGAGCTGGCTCAGGGTGAGCTATTAGGATCGATGAATGTCCGTCGTCCGTCGTCCGTCGTCCGTCCACATTTAGTTCGTTAACACTCTAGTGGTCACATCTTTTCCTCAATTGTCACGAAACTTGGTCAGGATGTTTGCCCCAGTAATTACTCGGATGAGTTCGAATATGGGTCATCTCGGATGAAAAACTAGGTCACATGACCCAAAAATAGAAAAATCTTGTTAAGGCTCTAGAGGCTACTGTTTCAGTCCAAATATCCTGGCAATTTGTCAGAAAGGTTGTTTGGTTGATTTCTAGCTTAAGTTTTAATATGGGTCACCTGGGGTCAAAAACTAGGTCACACAGCCCAAATATGGAAAAACCTTGTTAACACTCTAGAGGTAACATTTTCAGCCCAAATATCCTGGAAATTTGTCAGAAAGGTTGTTAAGATGATTTCTAGCTCAAGTTCGAATATGGGTCATCTGGGGTCAAAAACTAGGTCACAGAGCCCAAATATGGAAAAACCTTGTTTACACTCTAAATGTTACATTTTCAGCCATTGGAATTTGTCAGAAAGGTTGTTTTGATGGTTTCTGGTTTTAATAATGTGTTGTTTATTGAACACCTCATTTGCTAATTTTATTGCAGTATTTTAACACCAAAAGATTGATGACATTTGTCTTGTAATCAGTACACATCTTGGATCTCTCTATGGTAAGGCCAGAGTTTTTATATCTCTTGGTTTATGCGACTGCTTGTACTATTTTTTGAAAAGGTAGAATAACAATGACATTATGAACTGACATTTTATTTTTATTATTTCCGCTGTTCCGACTCCATATACTAGTTAATGAAGTGTCAGAACAGTAGGGATATATAATTGAAAGTAATTATTTTAAAGTGTTTATTTTGTTCGAAAATGACAATTATTGACAGGTGCAGTAGACTGATGTTTAATATGTGCTCTGTTCAATACAGTAGGAAAAGTCCTTCATACTCAATATTTAAGAAAACTTCCCATAAACCAAGCAATATAAAAACTCTGGCCTAAAATTGGCACTTATATAAAGTTTTAAATAGCGATGATGCAATGCATGTTCTTGACCCCTAGTTGAACTTCCATGTTAAAGATTTTGGTAGTAATTTTTACATTCACATCACAAGAAAGTTCATATATAAAATTAAATCAATATTTGCAAATAATGAATAGCTTACAGTGCAGATCATGATCAGACAACAAAATAATGAATTGCTTACAGTGCAGATCATGGTCAGACAGCAAAATAATGAATAGCTTACAATGCAGATCATGATCAGACAGCAAAATAATGAAAGTGCAGATCATGATCAGACAGCTAAACAATGAAAGGGCAGATCATGACCAGACAGCTAAATAATGCATAGCAAAAAGTGCAGATCATGATCAGACAGCAAAAAATAAAAAGCTGACAGTGCAGATCATGACCACCCAACATACAATGAATAGCTTACAGTGCAGATCATGATCAGACAGCAAAAAAATGAATAGCCAACAGTGCAGATCATGATCAGACAGCAAAATAATGAGGCCTAGAGCTTAGATATTCAGCATGTGGCAATAATTGACTCTCTACCAAGATTGTTCAAATCATGACCTCAGGGTCAAAATTAACCCTGCCTGGGGGGGGTCTTTTGATTTTACATAGGCTTATTAAGAGGATATCATGAGCCAAAGGTAAAAATTGATCCTTTCTGCTATTAATAACCTTTTATTTTTGCCAATGGTAGACAGGTGAGCGATACAGGGCCATCATGGCCCTCTTGTTGCTGACTGTATCCACCACTGTGTGGCTTGCGGTTGTGTTGTTTCTTGTTCGGGTTGTGTCCTGCACTCCCCCTGTAATCTCTCCATAGAAATGTTTCTGCAAGTGGTGTCTGCAAATTTTGAAGGTTTTCGGGTCTTTTGTGTTTTTCTCATAGTTCTTTCATAATTTGCTCTGTGGGTCAGCCGATTGGTGAAGCCAGCAATTTTATCAGACACTTTGTCACCTGTTTCCATTCTTTCTTTGAACTGGTCATCAAGATCTTGGAGAAAACCGTCATCAGAGTCCTCGTGTTCTGAGTCAGACTGTTTTTCAGAGAAGATATTCATGATGTTTTCTCCTTGTTTATTAGTTTTCACTGAAGCATCATCATCCATGGGGCATTCACTGTCAGAGACATTGTAAACTTTCCATTGTTTACAAGCCCCCTATGTCTAAGAGGTTTTTGCTGCACTTTTTATGGCTTTCACCTCCACCTGCAGGTTTTCTACAATCTTCCCCACTGTCAACAATTTTTTGCCATGTTAAGACAACTCTTGTAGGGTATTCGTGATATTGAGGAAGATTTTTTCCCCTTTGCTAACAAACTCATTTAGTTTATCCCTGTTTGCGCCCCTGGCCTCTTGCGCATGCCCATCTTCACTTCCGCCCATGGTTGGTTCCATTTTTAGATGAGCTGTAAAAAATAAACCGTGTTCTAGTATTGCGTCATTTTAAGATTGCATTTAATAAAGAACAAGTGCTCTTTGTTATAAGAGTATGGGTTGACACAGGGTATTTCTTTGCTACTTTTATACTATTACATAGTGTACACAAATTGTACCTTTTATCACCGAAGTGATTTCATCAAATGTTTGTCTCGTGAATAAACAACCCAAATAAGGGTTAAATAGGTGACAATCCGAACAAGGGATGTCGGAAGTACAAAGTCAAGTGGGATGA
Organism: Saxidomus purpurata; assembly: GCA_022818135.1. Taxonomy (NCBI): domain Eukaryota; kingdom Metazoa; phylum Mollusca; class Bivalvia; order Venerida; family Veneridae; genus Saxidomus; species Saxidomus purpurata. Next base: position 21,776,238 of record JAFMSR010000010.1, on the reverse strand, counting down.
ATCGATATTACATCGGAACAAAATTGTGAATATTAACTCTTGGTTCCGGACCATGTAAGAAAGTTGCCACGTGCTCCATTAAAATGTGATAATAAATCAACCAGGAGCGAAAACCAATGAGAACATAATGAATTTCTAGAAAAATTCTACCTCCGTAAGAGGCTAGTTTCGTCCTAGGTCTGTATGACCCTGTGACATTTTTGCATATGTGATAAAACTGCCCTTTGGGGGCAAGCTCGGTTTCAAATGATCCTCGAAATAGACTTAGTTTGTGGGCTTTCAATTTATTTATCAGGATAACCGACACCACTGACTATTTATAAGACAGGTCAGAAGTCTTTTACACTCAGGGTTCAAGAGCAGAGTGCATTAAATGTTCCATTGTTCAAATTGTTCTAGGTTACCTGGGTAAATGGCTTAAGTTCTGGGATCAAGTTTTCTTATTTGTTATCTCCCTTTCATTCATTAACTATTCCGTTGAAAAAGCCAACACCATTTGTTTTCATACATTTATTTTACCTCAGCAACAAGTTCTACATATATTTACAAAAAGTCTAAGAGTTGTAACTGTGTGCTTCAAATGTTATGTCATGTTTTCATAGTTTACACACCATTTAGGATGTTGATAATATTCAAGCACAACGTAAGATATTTAAGTTAAAATTATTCCAAGAGAAATCTTTATGTCCAATAAAGTTCCATGATAAAATTCCATATTTTCATTGTTTTTATTCTTAGAGTTTACTCATCAAAAATATTCACTAATTGTTGTCACTCTAAAGTAATTAATTTCTGTATTAATTTTGAAAAGAATTTCTTGTTTTAGTCCATAGTGCCAAAAAGTCCAAAAGTGAAAAGGTCATAAGCTTTTGATTTGATTTGATTTGATGAGAATTTTATCAAGGTCCGTCCCAAAGAGCATGTATGTTAGCTTAATATTGGGATGAGACCCCAGCATGTCTCCCGTCATGCCTAAAAGACAAAATTTTGAAGCCAAAAATTAGGAGAAATTTACCTTACTGCAATTTCAAGTCAGTATCAGCTAGTTTCCCTGGTGAGATATCCAAGAACATTCGACAGCAAGCACACTGGTGGTAGTGATTAACTCAGGCCTCTGCCATGGCCGCATCACATACAAGGCCTACTGGTATCTCTCTGCTTAACTGTACGTACGCCCGCCCCACTACGGGTGCCATTTCGTACGTTTCAGCACAGTGCCGAAATCGGGCCGGTGAACCTTCATCAGGCACTGCTGAGAGACAGTCAGTACTCAGTCTGAACCAGTGGTCACAGCCAAAACTAGTCGTCTGTGCCCATCAGCCCAGCGCTGAAACTCATCCTCAAGAGGCCCCATCACACAGCAGGTTCTCTGGTAGTTTTCTCACGACAGAAGTTCGCTGTCTAACAGTGACCAAGACGAGTTTCTCAAAAGACAAAGCATGCATGTCTCCCACATGCTGAGAACCCTCACGATCACTTCCGAGAGACTGGGGTGAATTCCAGTCAAGGTTCACCCGGGCGGCCAAAACACACAACTAGGCGTGTCATAGTTCCACCAGTGTGAGTGGGCCTACCATCAAAAATAGGTTAGTAGGTCACCACTCACTCCAGAGTTCCCTTTCCTGGGCGGGCCTACCAACAAGCTCAAGCTCAATCTTGTTAATCAATAGAATGCAGTTTCACAAAAACATAATTAAACACTAAGACTCTTTATGAGTAAATGATATCAATATATACATAAGTTACAGTCATAATTTGCTGAGTAATGAACCAAAATAGTGATTAAGAAAGGATTTTCAATTTTGGCAATATCCGACTTGCAATATCAATCTACAGAATTGCCTCAAAACTATTCCCTTTCTAAGCATGAAACTTTCAGAAAAGTAAGATAACAAAATTAGGCACATACAAATGGTACTTTATGCACCAAAATCATTGTTAAATCATCATAATATACAAAACGCAATATGTCAAGTTCTCGACACATATAAAACTTTCCACGCCATGAAGAGTATTCATCAAGGATGAGTGCAAATGCTTTCTCTCATCATTGTAAGAAAAATTTAGGTCAAGCTCAAACAAAGAAAGCATGCAGTATACTAAGAATTAAAAGAATACAAGACAAAGTCAGGAAAAGTTTGCTTACCAGAATGGAACGTTTACTATTCTGTGTTAATAAGTAAGAATAAAATCTTTTTTCCTGTATTAAATGTTCAAATAAAATTGAAATTGTAGCTCTGATAAATATGTTGACTGACTGGCTGCTGATAAGCCTTGCACTGATGAGTAAGCTTGCTGGTGGTATGACTTCACTAAATCGGTGGGACTTGGAACCAGCCAATTTGTGTAGGGAACTTGCGGACCTATTAGATATCTGTGGTCTCTGATTGGTTTAAAATGATTAGTAGCACTAAAGTTTTCTAGAATTAAAATCGAAAGTACAATGGTTGAGCTTAACAAATAAATAGTTTATTAATTTTCTGATTAATTTTATGGTGTTCTATGGCTAACTTTGAGATTTTTGATAGAATTCCAGTACAACTGTCTACCATCTGTATTTGTTTGAAAATTTTTCATGACAGAGGAAAGTTCCTTGAAGTCATAAAAGTCAACAAGTGACATCTCCTTGACAATATAGGGCTTTTTTGGCCTAGACATGCGAATAGTCGCTGCCCATTCTGGGGGAGAATATATTGGCTTTTTATCTTTTGTTGCACATTCAATTGATGAGTGTATAGAATCCCCTTCACTCTGGGTATGCCCCTTTTCAAGATATGTATGTGTAATTGAAGTGATATTGAATTTCTGAAGGGCATAAGAGAGCATGATCACATACATTCTATTTTTAGCTCGTCTGATTTTTGAAAAAAATGACGAGCTATTGTCGTCACTTGATTGTCATCATCTTCGTCATTGTCGTCGGCGTTGGTTAAGTTTTGCGTTTAGGTCACTTACATGGAAACTATCAAAGCTATCACTTTGAAACTTGGAAAGCTTGTTCATCTAATACCCTTCTTCACATTGTATGCTAAAGATGCTGAGTCTGACCTGTTTTTTGGGGTAAAAAACATGAATTTTGATCGATTTTGGTTGATTTTGAGAATTGGACATAGCTTCTTCATTTTTTGTTAGATTGATTTCAAATTTTTCACAAACAATAAATGGATAATGTACTTCAACATATCAAACGGGGTTTTGAGTTTTACATTTGGGGGGATATTTTAATATTTTTGGACTTTGTAATTTTTAGCTAGTTTGATTTTTTAAGTTTTGCATTTATGTCAGTTACATGCAAGTATCAAAGCTATCACTTTGAAAGTTGGAATAGCTGTTCAGTATCAAATGTACAATAGAATGAAGGAAGAGTTTTACAAGTTACATAACCCTGTCATGTATTTTGACTGGGTTATTGCCCCTTCTTAACTTAGAAAGTTTCACACACACAATATTTTTTAATAGTGAACATAATGCAACCAAACTTAGTGTATAGGAAGTATTTATGAATATTTTTTAAATTGGATTGTGTTTTGGGGCTGCTTGGAACAAGGTCACTGTTTCTTAAAATAGGAAAACCGTAATATATTCAATATCTAGTTACAGTTGACATAATGTAACCAACTTTCGTTTGTAGTAAGTATTTAGAAGATCTTTAATGGGGTTGTGTTTTTTGGGGCTCCTGGGGTCACTGTCAAGGTCACTGTAACTAAAAACAAAAAAACAAAAATATGTTCAATATCTTTAGTTACAATTTACATAATGTAACTAAATTATTAAGTGTGTAATATATATAAATGAAGACTTTTATTGGGATTGTGTTTGGAGCTCATGGAGTCAAAGCTCAGGATTTTTTCGAAAAATAGAAAAATGGGAAAAACACAATATCTTTAGTTGCAGTTGAATAATTGTGACCAAACTTATGTCTAGTAATTATTATGAAAACCTTTTGTGGGATTGTGTTTCGGGGTCAAGGTCAAGGACACTGTTACTTAAAAAAAATGGTAATAAATAAATCGAAAAGGATAAAATCAGACGAGCGTCAGGCACCCGTAGGCGGTGCTCTTGTTGTTCTGCGCAGTACAGTTATCACTGTAAAAGATAAATTTCTTTTTACCCTTCTGACTTAATGATTTGATAAATGAATATACACATGATGCTATTTCATTGACCCCTCTACTGGCAATACACTCATGCCAAATATAACAGTAACCATCCCCTGTTCCCATGTCATATGAATTGGTAAAGTTGTAACAGTTTAACCTATGTTTGTAATAAATTGATGAAGCAAAAGCATTTGGGGTCAGGAGCACTTCTTGCAGATCAAACACTGAAACAGACAATGTTTCGTCTTGGTTACTTTTTGCCCTCTGTTTATCATTAAGTTTATGTTGTCTTGCTTGTTCTTTGTTTTTAAGGTGTGTTTCATAGACAGCTTTTTGTTTTTGTTTTTCTAAGTCTGAGGAGATACCAAATGCAGTACAAAGATCACATTGATCCTTTAATGGCTTGTTAAATGCCAAATTAAATTCAGAAACAAATGTATCTCTGTAAAAGCTTTCTGATACTTTCGTAAGATTTTCATTTGAACATTTTTCTTCATACAACCTGTACATCTTTCTTATGTTAAGCTCTGATGGTAGATACTCTTTATTCGACTTTTTACGACAATAATGACTTTCAACCTTTTCAAAGGATCTGATATGATTTTTTACAGCCTCCTTGTGTTCATCAGCAACCTTGTTTGGCCTAGAATCATGTTTACCACGGTCATCACTGCCATGACCACACAGTCCAGCCTTTCTGTGCACTGTGCGTACCATCTTGTCTGAAATCGACAAGGTATGAAGGAAGGTTTTACAAACCTTAACTACACTCCCATCTGCTTTTGGTAACAGCCAACTAATTGAAAAACATTTTCTACTGGGGGATTTGTTGTTTTTCTTTTTTGTATGCATTTTAGTATTTCGAAGAAGAAAATTACTTCGTTTTTCATAACTGCCTAATCTCCAAAAAGAATGAAACAAAATTGATCGTTCATTCTCATTAATGTGTTCTTTGCATTTATATCTATATTGTTGCCCACACCCTGGTTAAATTTCCCTGGCCTTCTGAATTCTTCCCAAACCATTAACATAACTCTTACCCTCATTTCTTCTTTGTTTAGCTTTATTTCTTTTCCAGTTTTGAGGATTTCTTTTCCTCTTTCTTGACCTACCAACTATTTCAGAAGCATTTATACCTTGGGGATCATTTATTGGAAAAAATGCAGCAGACTGGTCATTTGATATATTTGTACTTTGACTTGACATTTCCTGATATGTTTGACAGGCACTATTACTAGATGTGGGAATAGGACTGTCAAACTGTGAGGGAAGTGTGAAATGGATTTCATCTGAAGGCATCTGCTCAGTAATAGGGGTAGCAACAGTAATAGGAGTAGCAATAAATGGGCGCTGACATAATTTCAACAGTGGAATGTTATCTTCACTATCTGAACTAAGGTTATCAAATGAAACACACCTATCCCCATGACTGCTTTCATTGGGTTTACCATCACAACTTCTAAACTGATTATCAGCAGTATCAACATGATCAAAATCATCTACATTAATATTTTGCATAAATGTTGTACTGTCATTTAAAGTTTCTATCATTTCATCAATGTAGTTTGAGTCTACTGACAACTCAGAATCAGAATTTTCTTGCAAAAGTGTACTGCTTACATCAGAAACAGAAGGAGAACTAACATTTAAAACTTTATCTTCAGCCAAGTACAGTTTAATTGAAATTTCACCATCACTTTGTGAACTGAAGCCTGAAAACTCTGTATCTGAAGTGTCCGAATTGCTTTCCACTGACGACAATGACACATGCGCAACTTCAAACTGAACATCTCCTCTAACTCGTAATGAAGCTGCTAAATGTCTTATAAACAGGGAAAGATTTTGTCTATGTTTGTGGTAAGTCATGCATACATATCCTTCAGATGTTGCCATGCCACATTCCGACCTGCTGTGTGGATCAAATAGATAGTAACTATCCCTATCTTTGAAAATTGCACAGGTATAATAGGGGCTACAACTACCCATTGTGAATAAGTAATGCCCACAGTCATGTTGCATGATGTCATCAATTGCATTTTCTAAGCTGCAGAATGGTCCTTTGGAATGTTGCCTCAATAAAGAACCATGTATAGGATTGGAAATGTTCAGCTGAACACCATCAATTTCCATTGGTAAGTCATCTAACGACAGATACGGGTCTGCTGTGCAAGACATGTTACAATACAATTTGTCACCATGTACTAGAATATTATCAAGTTTGTCACTTGTCCATGTTGCTGGGATGACTGTCTAGTTGAAAGAAGGTACTGCATAGAATTTGCCATACATTGGCGCCCACTTCCCTTAAACTTTGTATGACCTTGATGACAAGAGGCTAGCAGAATCATGATAATGGTATTTTACTGAAATGGATAAGAATTTAAGTATTTAATACTTTGTGTTTAGACATGACCAAATAGGGTTATTTGTAAAGTAACATGATCCAGCATGCTGGGTTTTCTGGAGTCATGTGTCGGATCATACGATAGCTATGCAATCGTATGATCCGACCTAGACGAAAGCCAATCCAGCTTATGGAACAAATTACTTCTCTTATAACTCTTTTATTATATACCTTTTGACACTAGTCTAAATAATAAACTAAACTAAAATGACATTTTAAGCATAAAATTGAAGAAAAAATGTTTTAGCACAAAACATACTAGTCTATTAAGTGTGCAATGTCATTTCTTGACATCTCCATAAAACAAGTAGAAGTAATGACCAAGTCAAAAGCAACATTATCAATGTCATGTGTATTTTAGGGCCAATTTAATGCACTATTACAAATTTATAATGGCATCTGACTGTGCCTATTAAACATACATAAAACACAGATTTTTTTCTGTCAGGTCAATTTGATAGCTGTTTTTTGACAGAATATAATTTATATAGGTATATAATATAAGTAAATATTATCTTTGTCAATCAGCATAAATTTTAAAACTGCTCTTCAGCAGTTTCTGGGGAAAATGTTACATTTTTCTAAAAAGTATATTAAAATGTTTATAAAATGCAGAAGTAAATACTAAAATCAGCAACACAAGAGAGCTTGAAATAAATTTAGATTTTTTCATTAGAAACAGCATTTTGGTTCAGATATAATTTAAAAAGTTTTTTTCTGTAAAAACTTACCTTTAAACAATCTCAGATAAGGCCAATTCTGTCACATTCAAGAGCTAAGCTTCCTGGTCTATCTTGAAGATTTCACATTAAAATTCATAATTTACCAAGAATTCTTTCAGAACTGATGACATCATAATTATCATTATGATGTCATAATTCCTTTCCTAATATTATATTTAATATGTAGCATGAATATGCTATTTATAGAAATTAAATCAATACTATGTTAAGAAACATTTAATCACATACCACCGTGTTGCACAAAACTATTCTGCCATAAGATGCAGTTACCTTTGTGCAACAAGGTTGTATCTTGTTGCACAAAACAAATTGTATCAATTTCAGATACAACCATTGGACAAAATTAATATTATTTTGGAAGGGTTAATATTAGAATTCAATTTTCAGATTTTGACATCCTGTGTATATATACATTTTAAATCATTTTAAGCATAAAAGTCATTTTTGTAAAAAATGTCAGTTACAACCTTGTTGCACTGAAGGGACGAGGTGTTTCAGGTAGCAACTGTTCAGGTTATTTTTGGCGAGACTCTTTCACATGTAACCATACAAAGAAGCAACAATTTACAAATTGTTGGGTTGGGCTCCCAAGTCATTCCTTTTCTTATGAACATTTTTATAAGATTATTTAATTTTGGGAATGTCTATTGATGTAAGATGTCTTGGATTAGATTGTTATTAGAGTCTAAGCTAAGATATAACTGATAGCTAAATATGATATTTTTACTATCACAACATTGAAACACTGAAAACAAATTGGTGCATTATTGTGAAATATGTAAAGGTTAATGGATATAAAAGAGAGCTTTACCTGCTGGTGATTTAGGATGTGGCGTCACAAAAAAGTGACACATTGAAAAAATCAGACGATTCCCTAGACTGTACACAACAACAGAGGACAACAAGAAAAGAATTGATGTAAGGCATTAAAGGCCCTGCAAAGAATTAATATTTTTGTTTATCTTTTTGTATCAGGTTATATATTGTAATGAATCATTTAGATAACCCTTAAACATACATTGAATGGTGCGTTTTTATGAAAAGTACATGAAAGTGCTTCATGCAACAGTTAATTACTTCAGGGTTGCTCTGTGGAACAGTGGTTAATGATTTAGACTATCGATCCGAAGGCCTAGTTCGAATCCTAGCCTTGACACTGGAAATTTCAGACTTGCTTTTCCGTACTTTTCACCCATATCGAGATTAACCGATTAGAAACCCGGATGTAGTCTTGAGTGTATAGGTGCTATACACCAGGCATGTAAAGAACCAAGGGGTATTTTCATTAAAGGGTTTAGTACCTGCAATCCATTGTATCTGTATCTGACTCTTCAACTTGCCCCAATATATTGGCAGTTTCACCCTTGAAAAAATACAAGGTACGGCCGGTAGTACTATAAACTATAAGATAAAAAATACAAGTTTCAGTCTAGAAATCAATGCAATATCTTTTTTGTTATCGTAATTTTACACTTTAAAAAAAATTGTGTTGTTATTATACCCCCAAAACGAAGTTTAGGGGGGTATATAGGAGTCACCCGGTGGTCGGTTGGTCGGTCGGTCGGTCGGGCGGTCTGTTGCAGTTTCCTTGTCCGGAGCATAACTTGAAAACTACTAGTTGGAATTCAATACAACTTCATACAATGGTCAAGCACATTGAGAGGAAGTGCAGTGCACAAGAACTATAACTCCATCTTGACTAATTACGGAGTAATTGCCCTTTGTTAATTTTCCTTGTCCGGAGCATAACTTGAAAACTACTGGTTGGAATTCAATACAACTTCATACAATGATCAAGCACATTTGGAGGAAGTGCAGTGCACAGGAACTATAACTCCATCTTGACTCATTACAGAGTTATTACCCTTTGTTACTTTTCCTTGTCCGGAGCATAACTTGAAAACTTCTGGTTGGAATTCAATACAACTTCATACAATGGTCAAGCACAGTGAGAGGGAGTGCAGTGCACAGGAACCATAACTCCATCTTGACTAATTACAGTGTTATTGCCCTTTGTTACTTTTCCCTGTCTGGAGCATTTTTCGAAAACTACAAGTTGGAATTCAATACAACTTCATACAATGGTCAAGCACAATGAGAGGAACTGCTAAGAACAATATCTCTTTTTAGTTTGTTTGCAAGGTATTATGTTACTACGAACTTCTTCAGTTTATAAAGCAATCCTTTTGGGGGTATTAATCACATTTAGTGATAGCTCTAGTTTTTGGTAAAGGTATTGGTAAAATGTTATGCAATTTGGTGCTACCTAATACAATTATTGATGTTTTGGTTTGTATTTACTTTGTAATATTCCAGACATATCATGTCATCATTAATTTTCCTTAAAGGATCTGATTCATTGTAATCATCATTTGTCTGAATATTATTATACATTAAATAAATTTCAGTCTGTTTTGGCAAATATTCTGCACTATGATAGAAAATGTTTCTGATGATACAGGTTCATTTGATTAACTGATCAAGCTATAAGACTGTTTGATTTGGAAAATATTCCAGACAATGCTCAGAAAAGTTAGGCCTAGATATTGAAAGAATTTTCAACAGTTCACAGGCCACTCAATAAAAGATTCCAAGCAATGCTTAAATCTATTGAAGAAATTGTCATAAATTCTAGCCTTTGCTTGAAGATATATGTTGAAATTTAGTACTATGCAACTATGTGACAACTAGTTCTGCCCTTCTGTGTTGGTTTTCTTACTATATACAGAAAATATTGATAAATACTCCACATAACTTTTGATCATGGAACTTTATAGGCATTTTCATAATAGACTTAACTGTGCTGTTGAAATTTAAAATTCGAGTCATTTACCTGAACAAGGAAGTTACTCTTGTCCTAGAATAGAATGTTCATACACATAGCACATAGTTACTCATAGCAGGTGTCAGCATTTGATGTTAAAATACATCTAGATATTTTAGATGATTGCACACCACTGCATAATGGAATTATGAAAGTGGTTCAGTATGTGAGTCTGCCCTGCATGAGACAATGAAATGTGCGGCATACCTCATGTTTCAGAAAGGACTTGGGAGTATGATGAGTCCAGATCTATCAAGAAAAACACCCATTCACTGGACTCATGTATAATCTGTGAGCAGATAGGACAAGTTGTACTTTTTAATCTCTTCATGTATTTTATAGACAGATATTTTAACTGGTATCTAAAAGTCCAACACATGTTAAGAAAAACAAAACAAGCGCAGTAAAATATCAAAGTTATTCAATACCAGCATGGCCTCGAACATTTTTTCGGTAAAGGCTTGAACCATGGAACTATCTGTATCAAAAGAGAATTCAGTCTGGCCACAATAATATAAGTGTTAGCATTGAAACTTAGAATTGAAAGCTTTTCTGGTCTAGGCAA
>JAFMSR010000010.1:21713230-21765102 GCA_022818135.1 Saxidomus purpurata | reverse complement strand
ATCCTATTCCTAATACCTCACTCTTGAACTTTGTGTCAGGTGAGCTAACAAAACAAAAAAACTTAACATGCTGCACACTCTCAAATATAAGGAAAATTTTTGATTTCAAGAAAAATCTTCTTGGATATGGCCCCAGATATAGTGTTTGCCGTAACTATAGACTTCGAACTTGGTCAAGATATAGTGCCAATATACATTCACAGCAAATTTTGCAATGTTTTGATTATTAAAAGGAGTGAAATTTAGAGAGTGGACAACTTTGTTGGGGCTGTCCGCCCACTGGCTATAATGGCGACCTACAGCCCTACATGTATATAACTCATAAAAATTACCAAGCTCAACTATGATGATACCACAAACATCTCCTCTAATAGGGAAGCTGTCCATCAAGTTTCACTAAATTCTGATCACAGGCTGCTAAGCAAATTACACAAACAGAAAGACAAAGCAACTATATGCTATATGCTTCCAAAGGAGAACAAACACTCCAAAATAACACTTTCCATGTGAGGTATCTGGTACTACAGCCATACAAAACCATCTGCACTTTTATATCTGACACAATAAAGTTTAAAACTCCAGTTGCTACAGTTTTCTACCTAGAATTAAAACAGATAAAATAGCAAATACGTCCAGTCCAGGAATCAGGAAAACCGAAAATTTGCCGGTCTGGACTGATTTTCAACTTGCTGGACCGATTCATGTCACCAAAAGTTGCTTAAAAATCGGTCCGAGTTTTTTTTTTTATAAAAAGCCATAAAATCGCTCAAATATGACAAAAGATTTTGCTTGTGTAATTACACATAGCATCTGTGTTATTAGCACCTATCCAGTACCCCAATAAACGTGTCATGTTAATAACCCGCAGCGGTCTTTACCTAATTGGTCCAACTCACCAGTTCTACAATACCTCATGCGTCGCTAACATGTTAATTATCGATTAAAGGATTTTATGAATGTGTTTGTAGCTCCGATTGAGTCTATGCCGGACGGGACCGATTGTCTTTAGGCCGCTAATCATTACCTACACTTTGAAATGACCAAACTGTTCCAACATTACTTTTCATTATGTATTATTATGGTTTAATTAATGACGATTCGGTCCACGTGTACTTTTGACCGGTAAGAAAACAAGACGAGATATGAAAGAAATTATTAAAAAAATGAAACCTAAGTGTTAATTTTTATTACTCAAATTGTGCCGGCTATATAATGTTCCGGCGTTCAATGACTTTCAATTTATTGTTGAAATGGCACAACGCAACATATTTGCGATGTTCAAAAAATCAAATGACCGAAATGGCAAACCGGCTCATGAGAATCGGGAGAATAATAACTGGAACCCAAAAGAAACAAATGTCCGGACTGGCAACCGATAGTAAATGTTTCCGAAAGTCGGAAGGGCAAGCCGACAGATAATGTTAATCGGATTCGTACAAAAAATATTCAAAACGAAACCATACGACAAAAAATTTTATAGCCTATACCTGACACATGGATTATTACAAAACTTTGTGGGGGTGACTTTGAATTTAATCAGTTATAAATTGTAATTGTAAGAAATTGAACACACTTTCAGTGATAAAATCAGATGGAAATTATTATATTTATTTATGAAAACTGGCTCGATATTTTTCTTATTACTTAGAAATTCCGTTTATTTTTTTTATGGCGAAAATTATGTAAAGTTTATCCCTTAGAAAATGGAACGCTCCACGTGAACGGCGCATTTATTTTATCGACTCGTGAGATTTACTAATCAATAACAAGAAAAACTGTGATACTACGTATCACAGCGGGCCTAGAAACAAAGCTTTCATGTAAATATTTTGAAATGGGAGATGCAAATAAACTTTACAAACTTTATAACAGAGACAGAATACATTTATATTCTTGGTTCATGTAAAGCAAATACTTAGCTATCTAATTTGTGCATTTACAATTTAGTAACTCATTTCCAGTGTATCATTTATGATATAAAAAGAAACAAAATCATGCATATTCATAAAAAAACTTTAAATAGTCTTTATGCTCTTTCCGTTTTTTTCTTCATTAGATTGTATATACGAGCCCTATTTTCATTCAGCGTTAATTAAAAAAGTTAACGCAGCAATATTATAATATGTATTACGCTTTGTTCCATTAAGGTGATTCTCAGAATATACAATACTATTCCTGCCCCTATCCTCACAAAATCGTTTGCAGTCAGAATGTTAGTGACAAAACAACGTACATTTGTATGATTACTAAAAGTATCGTTACCGTTACCTCTCTAGTATGGCTACCTCTCAGTTTATTGCTGTAGACGAGTATAATAACACGAAATGTAAACCAGTCTGATAAAGATAGAAAGTGCATCCCGACCAGTAAGTAAACTTTGGCTACCTTTCCACTTTATTGCCCTAACATGACGTGTCTGATTTAAATAGACTTTCAGTGACTGTACAATGATACTTCCATTAAAAAAAAAATGAAGTGTGATGTAAAAACCGAGTCATAGTAACGTAATGGACCCACTTTACCCGATACCGGAAGATACCGGCATGTTTGACCGATATCGGATTTTATACTGACAGAACAATATAAACTTTTCAATACTTATTAGACGTTACATAAGCATAAAAATAATTTGGCGTTTTACATGGATAAAAGATAAAAATATAAATTTTTTGACAATTTTAAAGCTACACAATGAACAGTGGTTTAACCCAATCTTTATCGTAACTTCCTAGGCGATTTTCATAACATTTTGACGGGTGACGATGTACCCTTGGCTTGTCCAGACTGATGAGATTTCAAAATTTCCTGATCCCTCAGTGAATAATCTAGCCGTGCGTCCTGCGTCATAGACGCACAAAAAATGCAAAGGACGCAAAGATTTGAAATATGTGCGTCCTTTAGGACGCAAGCACGTGAAAAGCGAGACTTGGGTATATGCTCGCGGCAGTTTGTTTAAAAGAATATCGTCCACGAACTTGCGTTTCCTGCTAGTATTAAGAAGAATTTTCGCATGAAATCATTAAAAAATCGCGGTACTTATGAGTGGTGTTTCAGACAGCTAACAGGACTTTAAATTAGAATTATTTTTTACTTTTGTACATTTATCAAATTCGAAAATATTTGCCGACCAACGTACATTTGTATAGCTTGATATAGTGTTGGAACTTATTAATGTTAATTAAGTCAATTGAAAATACTTTTCGCATTCACAAAGTATCAAACGTTACTCAATCAGTGGTGTCACATAGCTCGAAATTTCAAAGTTGACGTAGTTAGTTTGTCATCCTTTATGAATGCTTGTATTTTTCACACCTACCGCGACATTCGCGGGTGACAAATGCTAATTGGAGAAAAAACCTCGTCTAATTACAGCAGATTTTTTAACGGAAATAAATATTTAAAATCTACGTAAAAGGTAATTAATATTTTCAGTAACTCAATACTTTTAGAAACAATTATATTTAAAAAAAAAACAACATATCACAGCGGCGATTTGCAACGAAAATAATTCGACGGGGATGTCCGATTCGATTTTCTGACTTTTTCGGAAAGGGACTCATTGTTTCATAGCTGGGACTCATTGTTTTGAAAAATGTGCGTCCCAGGGACTCATATAAATCAAAACCTAGATTATTCACTGTCCCTGGTCCAGTCCACTCTCTCATTTCCCGAGTAAATACTTGATTTTTATGGAAAAGTATCATCAGTTGAAATTCAAAACAATTAATGCTTAAACCTACCCAAATTATGCTTTTAAAAGACTTATTAGGATACTAGTTTAAGCACAGGTATATGCATAGGTTGACCAAATCTGGTACGAGATAAAAAAACAATACAAATAATACTGTTAAAAGTTCCAGGATCTCTTTGAATTGACTTCTATGGTTCATTGATTTATTGAATAGATAGGATAACGATGGAATCATGTTCTATTCACTCTAAAACAATGTTGATATATGTTTCTTTAATATTCAAGATGTTTCTTTAAGAAAAAGAGTTGCCGGAAAGTGGTTATTTTTTGCAAATACTGCATTGTACTTGTCCATTTAAAAGCACAGTGAGGAATGTATTTGGTACAAATAAAGGTAATTTATGTCAGTAAGACCTTTTTTTTGATAAAATGAGAGCTATGTGTAAATGTGATCCTGGGACTTTAATTTCATCAAATATAATTATTTTCAGTTTTATGTAGGAGTGCAGTTTATGAAGAAGAAAATTAATAAAGTTGGTATTAAAACTTCAATGCAGTATCATGTCACATTGTAATATTTTAATGAAGTAATTTGAGTAGTAAACATTTTTGTTATACCCTATACGTTACTCTTTAACTCCTTTCAATACTAATTATATCCTTATACTAATTGGTTTACTCTCGATTGTGAAACAAGTTCTTACAACTTCAATACAACTTATATTAATCGCTCTCGAGACTTACTGCAGATGTTATAAACTTTGAAAAGAGCGAGGTGCAATGTGGAATTATCTGTGTCTAATGACACTACCATAACTTGGCACTGATGGGGATCGAAGCCGGGGCCTGATCCAGGGGATAATGCACTATCACTCAGCCAAGGTGGCTCCACTCTGCAACCTCCTTAATAAGTTATCAATAACAAAAAAATGACAACTAAAGGAATTCAATTTATTAAAATGATGCATTTTCATAAACTTTGAGTAAATTTATATCTGCAACATGTACCATAATAGAATTTTTGTGTAAAATTATTGCACTTATAAGAGCATACATAAATTTATGCATGAAGTTCAACACCACGTTTTGAGTTTTTCTGAAGTTTATAAAATTACATTTAAAGATGGTATTCATATAATTTGCATTTGATGAAATCACAACATTCTGTCTGAATACATGTCAGGACTTCAAGTCGAAGGTGTCCGAACAGAAACAATGCACCAATTAGGCTAGCACCTTGGTCGGCAAACATCAAAGAGCACAAATCAAAACAATCGGAAGTAGATAAAAGAGTTACAAACCTTGAGCAAATGACGCTATTCCAACAAAATAAAGGAATAAGATCAATATTCCCATCCTTACGGATAGTTTATCATTATTTTCAAACAGATCATATTAGTATACTGATCACGGATGCCGCAAACTTAACACAATTTCTCTGCGATCATTCTCGTTCATGTAGGCAGCCATTACTATTTTTGTGTATTGAGGACAAAGTACTACTTTTTATATTCATCCGCCGTTCTGACACCGATCCCCTATCGAGGACAAATATTGACAGTGAAGGTTGTCCTTTCATGCCAGAATTTTGACAACCAGTAAAATGCAAACAGTCTTCATATCAGAAATGTCAAAACTGCAGATGACATACATTTTATAGATACATGTTAGAGAACTACATTCTTTCTTAAATGGTACGGCACACAACCGTACAATGTATTTTGTTACAGTGTACAGCATACGGTTCGTAAAAAAACTTAAGGTATGCTTACAGAGTCAAATACTTTTCAAAGTTCCACAAAAGCACAAAATGAAATAATTAATTCTTATTTTAACCAAAACAGACTGAGTCAAACAACATTTTCAAAGTAAATAGATGACTTACAGTTCCATAAATTTTACAGTTAGATCTTGAGTTTCCGACAAAAAAGAGTGTCAAGTCTATTATTTTGAAAAAAAAAATACTTGTACAAATGTACTTATTTTTCCAAAACTATATATTCTAACAGTTAGGTTCATGTTTGATCTAGAATATTCAGAAGAAAAGTGTCAATTCTATCATTTAAAAACTAGATTTTCAAAAACTAGATACATCAAAATATGAATATATTAAATAATGTTTAGTGAAAAACATTTATCTCTGACCTTTAGCTTTAGTTATGAAGTATTAATGACACACAATAGCAATACTGTTTCTGAGTTTTCTACATTGGTTATTGAATAACTGTGTTTCGACAAAAGTGATCTATGCCCGAGTTAAAAAATAAAATGATTTTTTTGGGGGTGAAATTTGCACCCAAAAAAATGTAACACTATACTTTTAGCTGTGACCCTGACCATTAAGTGTCTTGTTGGAGTCTGTCTTGTCACTTTTGTGGTACTATTTGTTGAATATATATTCTTTGTTAAAAAAGATTTAGTTAATGTTTTTGAAATTTCAATTGTTGACAAATCTTTTGAAGGAATTTTATGGTTAAAAATGAAGTATAAGTTCTCAGATTTTACCATGTATCCTTGTGTTTGTTACCTACCACCAGAAAATTCTTCAAGGCCCTTTGATGTTCATAGTTTTCATGACAATCTTTTGTCTAATATTTATGAATTTCAAAAACATGGATTAGTTTACGTCTGTGGTGATTTTAATAGTAGATGTGGGCTAAATGAGGATTTTATAGGGGGTATTGATAATTTACCTGAACGCCACATTGTTGATTTTAAGTCAAATTCGTTTGGCGAGATTTTCATTGACTTTTTAATTAATACAAACATGTGTATTCTTAACGGTAGAAATTGTATAAAAAATGACTTTACATCTGTCTCGAGTAAAGGATGCGCTGTTGTTGATTACTGTATTGTGCAATATGACTGTTTAGATAAGTTTGTTGATTTTTCAGTTTGTCGCACAGTTGATGTTATCAGTAAAATCGGTAACATCAGGGCACTTGCTCCTACTAGTGTGAAATATGTCCTGATACTGCGCTTAATAATAAAGAAGTTCCGGGGTATGTTAAATTTGATGTATCAGATGTTCCTGCCTTGTTTTTGCTTGATGACAACATTATTTCATCAGTTAATGCTGTTGTTGAAAAACTGGAGAGCAGTCAACGTTCACAGAATGATGTCGATTTTATGTTTAACAGTTGGTGTAATATTGTAAAAAGCAGTATGTTAGAAACACTGCCGTACAAAAATATTTATAGTGGTAGTACATATAGAAAACATAGACCTGGTAAGGTGTGGTGGACAGATAAATTAACACATTTATGGTCAGCTATGTGTTCTAATGAACGAAATTGGCTTAAGTGTTTAAATAAAAGTGAAAAAATGAAATTGAAGTTAGTCTATGTCAACAGTCGTAAGTTATTTGATAGAGAGGTTCAAAAGGCAAAACGCTTTCATTGGTACTCTTTACAAAATAACCTGCTTAATGAATGTAATGTGGAACAGTCTGCTTTTTGAAAGTCTGTGGGTAAGATTGGAGTTGGTTATTCAAAGCATAAAAAGATACCATTAGAAGTTACATTACCAAGTGGTGAAATTTCTACTAATGTTAATGTTGTATTAGATGAATGGAAGACGGAGTTTAGCTCATTATTTCAGAATGATCAAGGGTCAAGTAGTGTTTTAACAGAACAGGATGTTGCAGATAATATTTGTTATAGCAATAACAGCTCCAGTTTTAACCAGCCTATTACTGTGTTAGAGGTTAAGAAAGCTGTAGAAAGTGCAAACCTTGGTAAAGCAAGTGGTGTTGATAATATTCCAGTGGAGGTTCTCAGAAATGACACATCTATATATTTTCTACATGTTCTGTTCAATGTGTGTTTTGTTTTGCTCGTTTTGGGGAGGCTGCGTTTTTGGTACGTGGCATTCCCTGTTTGATATTATTTTTGTTTTTTTGATTCTGGTACTGTTCCAACATTATGGGGTAAGTGTATTATTAACCCTATCCCGAAGACGTCCACTGCTGACCCAAGGGATCCACTTTCTTACAGAGGCATAGCCTTGGCATCTTCCATGTATAAATTGTATTGTTCTGTATTAAATGCTCGTCTAAGTTCATGGGTTGAAGATAACGATAGAATAGAAGATGAACAAAATGGCTTTAGAAAGAAACGTAGTACAATCGACCAGATCTCTTCATTAGTCAGTATAATTGAAACCAGAAACAAGGGTAAATTATCAACATTTGCTGCCATCATTGATTTTAAAAAAGCATACGATTTTATAAACAGAGATAAGTTATGGTCACGTTTGAGAAGTATTGGGGTTACAGGTAATATGTACAGTGCCATAAAGTCTCTCTACTCTAGTGTATCGGCTTCTGTTCGTGTCAACTCTTTTAACACTGATTGGTTTGAGGTTAAAACAGGTTTGCGACAGGGATGTATTTTGTCCCCGCTTCTTTTTAACCTTTTTATCAATGATCTTACCATAATATTTGAAGTCTTTTGATATAGGTATAGATATTGATAATGAGAAAGTTTGTATTTTGCTTTATGCAGATGACATAGTATTGCTAGCTAGTAATCCTCATGATTTGCAAGTTCTGTTAAATGCACTAAATATTTGGTGTGGTACAAATGATATGATTGTTAACTGTAAGAAAAGTAATATTATACACTTTCGACATACATCAATTTCTAGAACTGATACTGTTTTTAAATGTGGAAACAATATATGTCCAGTTGTGGATAGATACACATACTTAGGTTTAGTTTTAAGTGAACATCTAGATTTTAATGTTACTGCCAAAACTGTAGCTCAAAGTGCCAGTCGTGCACTTGGTCTTGTCATTGCTAAATGCAAGGCTGTAGGTGGTGTTCCCTACAATGTTTACACAAAGTTGTATGACTCTGTTGTTTGGCCTGTTATTAACTATGGTTCAGCCATTTGGGGTTGCCGCTCCTACTCCTGTATTAATGCTGTACAGAATCGTGCTATGCGATTTTACCTTGGGGTGGGGAAGTATACACCTGTTGCGCATTGTCAGGTGAATAGCTTGGCAACCACCAGTGGTGCGACAGTGGAAATCAGTTATAACATTTTGGTCCCGCCTTTGTAATACTGGCGTCTGTCGACTTAATAAACGGATTGCATTCTGGGCTACAAATAAAGCGAGTTATGTTTGTAAGAACTGGTATTTTGTAGTCAAAAACAAATTAGCTGAGTGTAATGTAACAGTATACAACAATCTTTCAAACCCTGCACCAAAAATCAAATTAGTAAATTGTGTTGGAAATAACATGATGGATAGGTATATAGCTGATTGGAGACAATGTATTAATAGCCATGTTGGAAGCTCTGGCACAGGTAGAAATAAGTTGAGAACTTACTGTACATTCAAATCAGATTTTTGTGTCGAACCCTATTGTCAGTTGATATTATCTCCTTTGCACCGGTCTGCATTTAGTAAGTTTCGGTGTGGAGTCGCTCCAATCAGAATCGAAACTGGGAGATATGAAAAATTAGAGCTACAAGATAGAAAGTGTCCATTTTGTAACGCTGTTGAAACTGAATTTCATGTTATGATGAAATGTAGCCTGTATGATGACCTAAGAGTAACATTATTTGAGAAGGCGATACATGTTGAGCCTAACTTTCTAACAATGACAGAATCTGAAAAGTTCGTATTTTTGTTTACCTGTACTCATTTGATAAGAATTTGTGCCAAAACCTGTTTCAATATTCTTAATAGACGTTGCTCTTTTATCTATAAATAGTGTCCCTTTGTAGTAATTTATCATGTTTCTTTTAGTTCTCCTATGTAGTTACTGCTAATCAGTTCATTTCTGATCTGATCTGAGATGATAATTGTTTTTTTAGAATATTTTGTAATTGCGCAATAGTGCCTTTTTTTGGTATCTTTGAATCTTATTACTGAATTTCCTTTTAGTATCACATTTAGATTTCGATTAGCAGCAATTACATAGTCTTATGTGTGTACAGACTTTATGTTTACAGGATATACTGTGTAATACATGGTATATAACTCTTAATTAAATGCTAGTGATGTATCATACTGTCTTTAATCACTCTTAGAATGAGATTTTAACATGATAATATATAATATAGTTTTATTGTATCAAATGTAGTCTACTATTATATTGTAATATGTATGATGAGATTTAATATAAGTTATAATTTTAAAACAACTGCTGGTCAGTTTTAGAACTTTTTATGTAAATTGTGACATTTGTGTACAGATTATGCTATATTAACAGTCTCTTGTAACTCAATTATGAGTGGCAATGTACTTTAGTTTTACTGATATTGTATGCAATGTATTTTGTACTGTGATAAAATGTACATTGATGAGACTTTAATAAATAAATAAATATATATATAGGACATGAATGTAAGATTTAAAACAGTTATCATGAGTTATAGATAGTATACAGTACCTGTATTTAAATATTTTATTTCATATAGTCAGATAATTTATATACTTTGAAAGTATTCTCGAGTTTTACTGCACTACGTACGAACGTTTATACCAGTGTTCTACTTCAACACCTTACTTGCCTGTTTTAAAGATTCAACGTTTCTTACAGACACAAACCTACATAATTAAGACATAAACTCTCTCTTTGCTTTCAAATAGAAACAAACATCTAGGCTAAATTGACTGGCTTTGTTGACTTACGTGCATCCGTTTTCGATTTACCGCTCAGCTGAGCTTATTTGAGTTAAACCCCAAAAAGTTGCTACGCAACATTTATACATGTATTAGACTAATACTATATGAATAAATAAATTAGCAAAATGTGAGATATGTGTTAACAGCTCAGCAGATATCAAAACACAATAATTGATTGTATTCGTAGTTATTACATAAAACTGCGCGTCCGTCCGTCTTGTTCAGCGTGTCCGGGCTTCATCCCAAAACATAATTCTGGGCTTTGAAAAATATATAACAGAAGCATCAATATAAAGTTCAGTTGTGCATCTTATAATGTGGGATCACTAAATAAATGGTGAAGATCACAGGTCCTGTTGACTGAAAATCTTGTTTGGGTTTCATCTGCTAGATTTTAATAAACTTAAGACGAAACATTAGTATGAAGCATAGTTATGCATACTATAAAATGGGGTTCAGGGTCACAGGGGCCTAGAAAATGTTGTATACATACTCCTAAACGCCTCCCTGGATTCTGATAAAACTTGAGAGGAAGCATTCTGTTTGAAGTCTAGTTGTACATATCCTTAACACAGTACGGTCGGTTGATTTTTGACGGAGTAATTTTATTCATATAATCTACACCGTCTTTGTCTGTAGCATAAAATCAGATGAAAGAGTGTTCAATAGGATATAGTAATGTGTATTATAATATCGCTTTCCGTAAATGAGATGTTACATAAAGAATACTTTTTGAAATAATCAGCTTTGAAAACATATAAACAGAATGTGACTTCTGGATACGTTTGGTAGGACACTCAAATTTAGTAAAAGTTTAGGATCAAAGAAGAAGTGTGGCTGCTTTTCGTTAAAATTAACAATTTCCGTAAGAAGCCATTTAGATAGTACATCGTACGACATTGTGTAAGGTAAAAGTCAAACAGCTTTACAAAATTGCAAAAATATTTGAACATACCTTTTATATGCAGTCTCATTTAACTTGGTGGACACAGTCAAAGATAAAAAGCATTAAAATCCAATTGTTAATTTACACTAATTAGACCACCTGTACACGTATTGTTCTTTCTTATTGTTGTTAGTTAGATGTATAAAATTATCAGTGAAAGAGATAGTGCTCTCTGCATTTCTGTTCGCTGGACAGTTGTTTATTATCAACTTAGGGGAACCTGACATGGGAATCGTCGAAATATTTGTTTCAGTGTGTGTTTCATTCATAAGTCAGGAAGATGAGAACTACTTTTTCCGTTATTTTTGTTGGTGGCTATTTGTGAATTTGTAGTGTTTCTACTTAGAGTTTTCAAAGTGCTATGAAGAAAGAACCCATTCAGGTACCGTTGTTAGGCTGTTTGCTGTATCGTTTTGTATTCATTATGTAACTACTTTTATGTTTTCATATTAGGTATTTTTGTCTTGTATTCCTACATTATGCTGAAAAGGCTGGTGGCCATCTATGAGTTTTTTTATATTATGTCACTATTTTCAGAGCAGATGAATGAATTTGCTTGATGAATTTAATAAAAAAAAACAGCTTTGAGCTCCCCATAACTGTTCAATAATTGAATTTGTTCAGGGACTAATCAAATAGTCACTGTTAAACTGACAATTAGATTAGATAAAACAATCACATGGTACATCTCAGAAGTGTATAAATGCAGAGCAGAAACAGCCTGTTGGCATCTGAGGTCTTATCCACAAATACAAGCTAACATAGTTGCTCTCATGGACGGACCTTCATAAAATTTGCGTCAAATAAAATCAAACCTGTGGGCATCTGCTTTCTGCATTAGCAATTGTTACATAGAAATAGGAAAAATAACTTGCCGGTAGAGAGTTCGGCAGTGGACGGGAAGCAACTCGTGCATGCAGTTGTTTATTTCTTAAATGTACTCTCCCAGTCAAAATAGGAAAAGTAATATTTGGAAAGTTATAATTTCGTCATGGTAGCAGGAAGAGTTTGTTGTATTGGGTTAAAAGCTATTATTTCCCTACCCCTTTTACACACACCTATTTCAGCTGGATTTTTACTTGAAAAAATGTGCATAATTCCACTTCAATGTTTAATCGTGGATTACAAACTATACAGGGTCTGTCACACCAACAATCTAAGAAGGCTGCATAAGCCAGACTAGTATTATTGGAAAATCTTTTTAAATTCTGGAGGTCTACACTCCAACGATTGTTTTGCATTATATTGTCTATAAAGCATTGCCTTTTGCAGAAAATGCAATCGATGTTTTTAGTATCATTGGTCGATATGTAACAGACACACCCTCCCATCTCCCTCACTAGTTGTCATTTGTGTAATAAAAATTTTCATGGCAGACACAAGGATTCGAACCTGTACCCTACGGCACCATCGCCTAGCAATGCAAAGTAACAACGCCAATCCAAAACAAGAAAAACCGTGATACAAAGTATCACAGCGAGCCCACAAACAAAACTGACATGTAAATATTTTGGAAATTGGTGATGGTTGATGTTGAGGCATGGCCCCAAAGAATTCAAGGAGACCAAGCTAAACGTATACCTTAAGCAAATACCTATCAGGAATATACATCGGATATCAATTTTGAAATTATGTTGAAAAGCAAACTTAAGGTTTCCAGCCCATAACGGTCAATTTTTCGATTGTTATTTCCATTAACTACATGCATATCCTTTCAATGATTCATATTCAAATTCTGAAATAAATGTACCGTCTAATTAAAAGATATATGGAACTTTATAACCCGAGCCTCATCTTGTAAATAACTAACTGAACGGTATACCAGAAAGAATAATTTGTCAATATTCAGTAACCATTATATAACAATTCAACATAATTTTGGTAATAAAGTATTCAGTAAACACTGTAGAAATACATTAACAACACATTCACTTATGAGCCTGCCAAAATGACAGTGATGCAGATATGTTTACAAAGTTAAAAAAAAAATGGTAAAGGGGTTAATGCAAATTCTATTATTGGGGCATTCATTCCAATCTGATAATTTTTGTCTTTATAACATTCTTAGTATAATGGCAAAAAACTTTTACAATCGAGATTTTCAAATGACCAGATCTAAAATAAGCCATTATCCTTATTTGTTTCGCATGAATGAAGATTTTTATGATTATTTGTCGTAAAACATTTAAAAATGGTTTAACAGCTGAAAATGATAAATAAAATAGAAAAAAAAGTTTTAAAAAGTTGAATTCGGAATTGATTTGAACTACATTCGTAAAATGACAGCACAGACCAATTGGACTCCGACGATCGACCACTTAAAGAACGACGACTCTTGCATTTCTAGAAACCTTATATAAATCTATATAAAGAACGACAACTCTTGCATTTCTAGAAAAATAGACTGTGTCTACAGTTTTCATCTCAGAAGTACCTCAAATTTTTTAATGAAAACAGACGCATAAATTCGATCTAGTGCTTAAGTCTCCTTGCATCTTTTACTCACCACGTATTTAATATAGCGGGCCGCTTCTGCGGCCCGCAACAAGATGGCACTAATGACCGCTGTATAGGTATAAAAAGCCTAAATACATTTCCATAGACTTACATTATAAGGTTTTCGGCCAGTGCGACTACCCAAAATCTCATCGACTGCTTTGTAGAATCCTCCTAGTCCCACTTAAAAATAAAAATAAAATATACATGCGATCCAATACTTTATGCCAGTAATTTCGAGCTGAATGACACCATCCCCATTTTCGTAGCAGTTCACTGACAGATACTCGGGGTTTGGACAGAAAAATACTCGTTTTCATTCTGGTATGTCCTATATATAGAAGATAGAAGTCGATTTCTCTGCAAAATTACTATAGTGTATCAAATTATCGGTCTCATCTGAAAGGGAAAACTCTTGTCTGCAAGATATAGTAAGGATACACATCGAATCCGGTCGCTTCTTATACTAGGTTTCATGAATGTTATATATAGCACTCACGTGATTTTATCGTTACCGATTTTACTTTAAAAGCGCGGGGAACCAGAATGTGTCGTACACGATCAAATCGCCTAAATGCGTCTGGTTCCCTGCGCGTCTAGTTGAAGTTTTAGGTAAGGGCGGTACTAGGGTGAAAACGAGAATTTGAAAAAAAAGAGGTTCAATTATTTTTTCTGTCCAAACCCCGACTATCTGTGAGTTCACCGGCCAAATATGTCAGTATTTTCAAATACCAAATATTTTAATCATAATTTACATGTGCATCCAGATGTTTTTCTTCATACTTCATTAGTTATCTATCATTCAGCGATTATTTCAAAAGAATTTTTACCGTATCCATCCACTTAATATCAGCCAATCAGCAATCAAACACATAGTGTAGGTCCGCATGTTCCCTATACAAAATAGCCTGCTTCCGGTTTTTACCAATTTAGGCTACTCATACCTAAAGAAATCGTATCGGGTCTCCAGCTCTTGCGTACGAAGCAGAATATTCCTGTTACAGATATACGGTTGTTTCGTGATCATTTTTAGTCGTAAAAGCTGACTGTAATATTCTTTACCTCAAATTTATGTTTCTCCACTGGTAAAAAACAGAAACGCAGTCTGCTCTTTCCTGTTCAAGACTGTCTTATCTTTTAAATGTCGCTAAAACAGAGACACAGTCATATCCTCCGGTTCAGGCTCTAAATCGATCTCACGACAGATCACTGAAGTAAAAAGACAGTGAAGTCGACGTTCCTTTTTGTGTATTTGTTTTGTTGTTGTTGTGACAATATCTTAAAAAACAACAATAAACGCTAAAATACAATGTATTGATTATTTTTATTCTTTTTCATTTTACTGTACAAAATGATGATTCAGTTTTTCAACGTCGATACTTCTTTTAGGAGAGTAAATTGGAGCAGCTTTACTTTATCGCAGATTCAAAAACAGTTTGTTGCTAGCCTACATGTATAGTGTGAGCCATTCATATATTGTTAGAATTATGGCCCTTTGTAACTTAATCAAAGGACTGAAAGTACTGGAGGATCGATTGTCTCGACATAGTGTGCATACATACATGCGTAAATGAATGAATCTTTGCATCCAATAGTTCATCGACTTGCTGCTTTTAAATCCTGAAATGTCCTCTGGAATAGGATAAAGTGAATCTAACATGTTCATGAGTTGTGGATAAGGAAATCCCACCCGAGGGTTGAGATACGTCCGAAAACGAGGCTCTGCCGAGATTTTTGGACGTATCTCAACCCGAGGGTGGGATTTCCTTATCCACAACTCAATGGACATGGTAGATTTATTTTCTCACCGTTAAAATCGCATTTTAACACAAGTAAGAAGGAATAAGTACAAATACAGGATAGGGATGAAAAAATGAAAATCAACTTTTTCTCGAAATTTACTTCAAAACTGCTATAGATGGATAGAAAATGATCTAACTAAGAAAATGAATACCAACAACCCTATGTTTATTTCAAAAATAACAATTTTACAGTCATTTTTCGATTTTTATGTCTGCTTACAATAGACGTAAAAATAGTCCGACAGCGATGTGAGATAAGCGATGTGAGATAAGTTTATCTCACATTGGTAAATGCGCGGAACTATGTATCTCATAGGTGAGAAAAACTGGCTCGAACTTGTGTCAAGGGGGTTACATATCTGGCCCATTCGGACCAAACAGCACAGTACCAGGTATTTGATGGGGGATGTGTTTGGGGAACGGATTCATTTATCTTTCTTTTTATATCCCGTGGTCACAGTGATGATCCTACGGCTTTTAATTCGGAGGGCTTCTCGAACTCTGAGCAGCTATTTTTAGCCTGGAAACGGGTGGTGTAGCCGTTTCCGACTGAAATTTATGTTTTAAACGGTTTTGCGTTTCTTTACTCGCCGTAATTGCTTGTTACTTCAAAGATATTCCAAGAAAATACATTGGCGTGTAAGTATTTCATTGCTCTCAAAGTCTGTGCGGGTTGCTTGTTCATAGAGACACATAAACTATTTAAAAAAAACAAAGAAAATTCTACACCACCCGTTTCCAGGCTAAAAATAGCTGCTCAGAGTTCGAGATGCCCTTAAGAATTCAAAGCTGTAGGATCATCACTGTGGTGGTGCCAACGGGCTGGCAAATCTTCCTTGAAATTGTAAAAGAAACAGGTTTAAAATCTTGTTAAATTCCGACATGCAACGAGAACATATTTCGCTGCTTTCCTTTGACGGTGTAAGTCACTTTCTACATAGACATGTGTTACGATTTAGTAAGAAAAAAATCGAATGGACAACAGTAGCCTATGGTTTCAAAACTAAATGCTTTTATTTTTTAAGTCTTATTTATGTTTATAGAATCAATTTATAAAAATTCTTACCATCAGTTACATTAAAGTTTGCCGACGGAGATTCAGCAGTAGAGCCTATATGTTTTGCATCCGGCAGGGTACGCTGACAAAGACTTGAGGCATCCGTGTCGGAACGAGAAAAATTTGGCTGCTGTGTGTTTATTGTTAGTGATTGGGTAACACTAATGTCCTGTGTATTTTGTAGATCTAAAAATTTTTGGTACTGGATGACTGTCTCTTACCTAATATTGGTTAAGTCTGAGTACATGTTGGAATGCAGGTAAAAAAGGGCGTTTTAGAGATTGCTTTTTGTTTGTTTGTTATCGTGCTTATTGGGTCCACCAACCTCGTTCAAGGTATAGACGGTACGACCCGCATTTAGAGATTGCGATGATGTTGGCGTTATTTATAGCGCGCAAGCCTTGTGCTTCAGAGCTGTCAATCAACGCAACACAGCGTCAGTAGGCGGGACAAACTGTAAGCTGGTTATAAGTCCATATTACAGAAATAAGCAAAATAATTGCGCGGTCGCTAAACGCTCCCTTGAAATTATTTTGCTTATTCCTGTAATATAGACCTATAACCTATACATATTTTCTCTTTTCAAATATTTCAGAACAAGATATATTTTCGCTTTTATATTCAAATGCTTATTTATTACTTAAAGCCCCAGTTTTACGTTAAATGTTCATATATAGAATGATAAATATACGTATAGGTTATAGGTCTATATTACAGGAATAAGCAAAATAATTGCAAGGGAGCGTTTTCAGAAGATTTCAGAATAAGATATATTTTCGCTTTTATATCCAAATGCTTATTTAATACTTAAAGCCTCAGTTTTACGTTAAATATTCATATGATAAATATACGAGATATAGAAAGAAAGATGAATGAATCCGTTCCCCAAAACACATCCCCATCAAATACCTGGTGCTGTGCTGTTTGGTCCGAATGGGCCAGTTATGTAACTCTCTTGACACAACGTACCAAATTTGAGCCAGTTTATTCTATTCCGGAGAACATTTCAGGATTTAAAAGCAGCATGGATGCAAAGATTCATTCATGAAATCAGGCGCAAGGATGGACAGCCTTTCCCACCAGATACACTAACAAGTATTACTTATGGTTTACAGCGGTATTTACGAAGTAAAAACATTTTTGATAACTTTTTCAAAACGTACGATTTTACGTTCGCTGGATACTGATTCCAGAATGAAGGAATTAACTAGTGAAGGAGTTGGTATTGAAAAAAAATCGGCAGAGCCGGTTACCTCTAACGATGAACAAACATTTAGCGAAAAAGGTGTATTCAGAAGTTGTTTTTTTATTGTCAGTCTGGTGGTCTGTATCATAGTCTGAATAAAGTTGCGGGTCGTGCTTTTTCTTTTTATTTAAAATTAAGCATACTCTTAATATGCTAAAAAGTGATCAGTCTTCGTCCGTGCAAAAGTGGAAAAGACTAACTTTTTGAATCATCTTTTGCTTTTTTTCCCTTTTCAAGTTTATTCAACATCTTTTGTCAGCGCGGCCATTTTGGGCGGGCAATAAGGCGGAGTTTATCTCTGTGACGTCACAGTCGTACTTAAAGGAAAAATAAGTGAAATAATCTTTTTCATATTGCAGTTATTCAGTCAATATGGAGATTACAAATTGCTTATTTGAATGAAATTGGGGCATTTGATTGGACCAGCAAGTAGGGCAAACTGTAAGAGTACATATAGCAGAATTGTGGTATTTTTATTAGTTATTTCCTGTTGCTTTTGTTTTCTTTAGAAATTAGTATATTATCCGACATTACAGTTTGCCCTACTTTCGAATCCAATCAAATGCCCCTATTTCATTCAAAAAAGCTAATTGTATTCTCCATATTGACTCAATATCTCCAATATGAAAATAATTATTTCACTTATTTTTCCAATAAGTGAGACTGTGACATCACAGAGCTAAGCTCCGCCCTTAATCTCTATATGTTTCAATACAAATATTGTCTGTAGATGGGAAAACTGTAAGCCGGTTATAGGTCCATATTACAGGAATAAAAAAATTTATTGCATCGGTTCGCTAACGCTCCCTCGCAATAAATTTGTTTATTCATGTAATATAGACCTATAACCTATACATAAAAATGATTTTTTAACACAAATAGTATTTAATTCAATATTTCACATGTGAATTCTTAGGCATATTTAGCAATGATTAATTAATTAATTCATTCATTCTTTATTTGCAAATCGGCAAATATCTTGCCTATGGCAATACAATAAACATATTTGAAATATGGCAAACAGAAAAGAAAAAAAATACATTTGAAAAAAAGAACGTTACGGCATAATATAAGTACATTTACAAAACATGCATAAATGTGACCTACTGATTGAAAAAACTAACGTGCATTCATACTTTCTACAACAGCATTACGATGCATAAATCCATAATATATCATTTTACCATGTACATTCAATAACACATACTTTTTATGTGATGACATGATATTAACAAATTTATTTACTGTAGGAAATGATGTCTTTTTCAGATATTTCTTTCATAAGGAGTCATAAAGAGGACAACAAAATAAAAAATGATATTCAGACTCGATAACCTTCATGTTACATAATTTACATGTTCTATTTTCCCTGTCTATACCATGATATCTTCCTGTTTCTATTTCTAACGAATGGGAGCCTAGTCTAAAACGTGACATTTGTATGCGATATCCGTCATTCAATACATCAGATAGATATTTTTCAAAACCAAAATTCAACTTAAATTTTTTATAATATTCCAATTTAGGTGATGCATTTACTTTTTCATGCCATTCTTGGGTGTACTGATCTCTTAGACGTTGCTTAAACATCGAAATATAACGAGAATAATCTACTAAATTATTATCAAAAGTAATGAGATATGAAAAACCTAGATCATTCAAAATAGATGATGTGTTGTGCCCAACTTTTTCCAGGTATGTTTGTACACTGGTCCATATAAGTATCAAATAGTGGGGAGTTAACATTTTTCTTTATCTTTATCCAGAATATAAGTGCTCGTTCTTTGCACAATATTGAAAGGGGAAATTTACCTAATTCTCCATATACAGAAACATTTGAAGTTTGTTTACGCACACCTAAAATGTTCTTAAAAAATTTAATTTGGAGTTTATCCAACTCTTTAAAATTGTACACTCCCCAGACCTCTGAACCATACAATAAAATAGGATTAATCATAATGTCAAAAAGATAAAGTTTAGTTTTAACATCGAATTTTATTCTATCAAACAAAGACATAAGGTTATAATAGGCCTTAAGTGCCTGATCATGAAGTGTCTTGACCGCTGCAGAAAAATTACCCGTATGTGTAAATTTAACACCTAAATATACGAAATTGTCAACTCTTTCAACATGTTCCCCATTAATCGTTATTTCAAAGTTCACATTTGATTTACGTTTTTCAAAGACACATACTTTTGTTTTGTTGACATTAATTTTAAGTCCCCACCTACAGGAATAATCATAAATATTGTTAACTTGTTCCTGGAGACTTATTGGATCAGTTGTGAATAAAACTATATCATCTGCAAACAATAAAAGATATTTCGATAGAAGATCAGTATCATTTTCAGTTAATGAATCTATATCTATACATTTTTCAATATCATTTAAGAACAAAATAAATAGCAGAGGAGATAATGGTTCTCCCTGTTTCAAACCAATCGTAACTTCGATGAAGTCGGACATATTCATATTTGCATTCAATTTGACACAAGACTTAACAGAACTGTACATTGCTTTAAGTATTGTTAACATCTTACAGCTTATACCAGTATCAAGTAATTTTATCCAAAGAGCATCTCTAATAACTGTGTCAAATGCCTTCTCATAATCAATAAACATACAAAACAATTTAGAATTTTTAGCTAGTACCTTTTGTATTAAAGCATGAAGAATGAAAATTGCATCTGCTGTTGATCTAGCATCGCGAAAACCAAATTGTGCATTTGTAAAAATATCTTCTGATTCACACCATATATTAATTCTATTTCGTAGTGTTAGAGAAAAAATTTTACCCATGGTATTAACTAAGGTTATACCTCTATAATTGGATGGATTTGTAACATCTCCCTTTTTATGTATTGGGACAATAATTCCCTTACACCAAGCTTCCGGGTATACACCTGTATTGTATATATTATTAAAAACAGTACATAAATAAGGACTAATAAAGTGCTTAGCGTCTATGAAGAAATCTGCAACAACATTATAATAATCAGCGCTTTTGTTTCTGTTCATAGACGTAATAGTTTTAATAATTTCCTCAATAGTAAATGGAGCATCTAACTGCTCAACGTGTATAGGTTCATCTCTATACTGCGTATAGTCTGATGGATTAAAATCACAATGCGGCGTGTTTGAGATATTACAGAAATGTTGCAAAAAGTCGTCCATACATAAATCATTATCTAATTTCTTTGTTTGTTTAAACTTTTTGATATACTTCCAAAACTTTCGTGGAGAATATTTGCTCATTTTCGACAATTTAACCTTTTCTCTATTATAATATGCTGCTTTCGTTTTATTCTTTACCTTTGCATAATAGCTACGACTAGACAAAAATTGTAACTTTTTATAATCGGATTTGTCTTTAAGATACTCTCTTTTAGATTTATAAAATACAGCTTTTGCTTCCCTGCAGTTATTGTCAAACCACGGTGTATTTCTTTTACTTTTATTCGATTTTGAAGACACTGTTTTACCGAAACACTGGTAGGAAATGTCCTGTATTACTTCGGTCATAGAATTAATACAACTATCTATATTTATGTTACCGGCTGTCATCTTATCAGAAATATCATCAAAGATATGCCGCTTTGATTCTAAAGAATTTAAAAAATATTTCCCTATCCTCAGTATTCCAAATTATTTTATCAGTCTGAGGTAAATCTGAAAGACAAGTGCTTCTTACATTGTAACTAAAAGAAAATACTAATGGACAATGGTCTGAAAATTCAGTCAATGTCAATACTTCCATATCATTTATAGCAGAAAAATTGCTACAATGCGTTAATAAATAGTCAACTGTACTTTGAATGCATTTATTTCCTCGTGTCGAATGAAAAGTACATTCACCCGTTTCTAAGCGTCCATTTGCTATTTGTATATTACATTCTTTGCATAAATTTAATAGCCTATTACCAAACGAGTTCACGTGCTTGTCATCGTTACGTCTTACAGGTATGTCATAATCTAGGTCATTAGACGGCATAACGGTATAAAGATCTAAGTGCACATTTTCTACATAATCTAAATTCTGACCTGTTCTGCTATTAAAGTCACCCGTGCAGTAAACAAGGCCAAGATCACTATATTTACGAAAGTCACTTTCTAACTGGTCAAAAAAATCATAATCAAAAAGCGTGGAATTAATGTTTTTATACAAACTCGAATCCTCCGGAGGAATGTAGCAGGTACAAAAATAAATGTCTTTGTCGTACCCAAAATACTCACTCTTAAGTTTGAACCAGACTGCACCGTTTGTATTTGTATTAACAAGTTCTAATTTATTCCTAAATTTTTCTTTAAAATATATGACAATACCGCCGCTATTTCTTTTCGCTCTTTTGTTACCTTTAGGGCGCGGACATTTAAACGAGTCGTATCCTTTTATATTTATATTAGATAATTCGGAAATCCATGTTTCGTGCAATATAATTAAGTCATATCCTGCTATAAAATTCAAAAAATCTTGATCATTCAGTTTAGAAGTTAATCCCTGAACATTCCATGAAATAATACGTAACTGTTCCCATAATGCTTCCTAGCTGTGTGTATTATCCGAAGCAGTATGTTCCATTGGGACTGCATTTTCGGCTAACTGGAAGGGAGGTAGATTTTCCAGTTCCTTAATTGGCAAGGAGTTAACAGAATACATTTTGTTACCAATATACAACTTGTCAAGGTGCAGACTCGCCCGAAGACCGGCCTCCCGGGCTTTTTTGAAAGAAGGATGTAGAATCTTACGTCTCTCCTGTATTTCCTTAGGAAATTGCTCACTAACATTATGTAATACTGTTTCCTTTCGATCATACACTCTCTGCTTTATATCTAGCTTGTCTTGATAAAAATTAAATTTCACCACAATAGGGCGTTTTTTGCCAACAGTATATCGGCCTAGCCTATGGGCTCTATCAATTTTAACTGATTGGTGTGGATCCTGCATATCAAGCTCGTCTTTACAGAAGTCATGTATTTTGGTTACGCATTTTTCGTTTTTTCTGTCTTCTGCGGCACTGCATTCGGTAAAATCGAAAAAGAGCAAATTGTCTCTCATGGATCTCGCCTGCAGGTCAAGAATCTCGTCAGATAACCGAGTGTTTTCACGCTTCAAGGTTTCATAATCATGCTGGATTTCTTTCTGTGCATTCGTTTGAGACGATAACTGTTTATCAATGGCTAACTGTTTTGACCGTATTTCATCACATAATAACGTGAACACATTTTATTAGCAGAAAACTAATTCTCACTGTGGAGAATTACGTGACAGTTAATTTTTTTTATCAAAATTAAATGTTTTGTTTAAGAAATTTATAAAATAAAATGCAGATATTCTTTAATAATTATTTTTCATTTTGGCCACAAACTACCTGTCTGTAAAACTTCAGCTTATACATTTTTTAATGAAGTATGGTATGTCTCTTTGATTGAAATGAATAATTTGTTAGTAAGACAGAAATAGTGTACACTTTTCTCAGACTGTACTGTAGCCAAAGTAACTTATTTGAGTAAATTATTTACATAACTTAACATTTCACTCAGTGCAAACCTTTGTGTTGTTACATTGACACTACATGAACTAAATACCACATGTGTTAAAAATTCTATTGAAAAGAATAGGTAAAACACTATTTTTCTTCATTCTTATTCGTTATTCTTTCAAATAAGACGTTCTTAACTCTTTTAATTGTGTACACCAGCATTTATCAACTTTTATTCAGTAGCTGGTTATGGAAATTCGCAGCTAGTCTATCATTTGCCAAGACCCCTGCTGTGAATACACAGGTCTGTCAGGACCCCTGACATTCCTGTTCAATTGCCTTTAAATTAAGCCATCAACTTAATCCATTTAACCGATTACAGCTGTTGATGTCACGCAAATTAGCGACAGCGTTTCTTACTTACAACGCCCCCTTGGGTAAGTCAGAGGTAATCATCATCAGATGAGTGATTAAAGTGTATTAAATCTAACTACTAAAATCACTTAATTATTAAGAGTTCGCTGTTTAATAGAAAGCATTGCGCCAGGAGGTCAACCTTATTGATAAACACAGTAAAAGAACAATCATCAATGGATTTAATGCAAAACTATCTAATCCAGTATAGTAATATAAGTTAATTAGCTCCAGTATAATTGAAAATAGTGATTACTGTTTTAAGAAAATTCTTTCAGAGATTTAGGGGCCTAAACCACATGCCAGTGTACACCTTCTTATATGAAAATTTCAGTCAAACGGTTATTTATTATGATAACCAGTCCTAAAATATTAATTCGCGTGCAGAAGACATTGCATTTTATTTTTCAAATAAGTATTTTTCATTTGTAAACAACATTTTCTACCAATCAGGTAATGTCTCATTTAATCTTACGGGTTTCCCTGTACTTTTTTCAGCCAATCCCTAACCGGACTGCAACAAGATCATCTGACCTAAAGTCTGTGTTTTAGGGAGCAAAAGGAGCAGAAAATCTAGGTTTGTATGTTTAAGCACGTGAATTTCAGTTACCCGAGTTACAGATGTTACAACTAAATCGACAATATCTTGCCATCAATAGTCAATGTCTGAGTCCGCAGTTTTATCAGGAACCGTCTTATAGTGTATGCCTGGTTTAATTTACGGTAAAATTACCAT
This sequence comes from Saxidomus purpurata, assembly GCA_022818135.1. Lineage (NCBI taxonomy): Eukaryota > Metazoa > Mollusca > Bivalvia > Venerida > Veneridae > Saxidomus > Saxidomus purpurata. The sequence goes on along the minus strand of JAFMSR010000010.1, from coordinate 21,740,593 downwards.
GCATAATTATTTCATTAACAGTAGTAAAAAGTATGGTAAAACAATAACGTCTGTATATATGTGATAAAGAATTTTAATCAAAAACGCCCATGCGAAATCTACAATCAAATAATAGATTATAAAGTCATCAATAATTGTTTTTTTATTCAAAATGTCACTTTTCGACTTTGTCATCTAGGATTTATTTTTTACACACCCCGAGCTGAAATATAAAAGGGAACGTTGGATTAAAAATATGTATCTTGGACCTATAGTGTACACACAATCTCTGTATGAGAATAAAAAACTAGATACAATTGATTAAAATACGCATTATCAATAAACGCCTGCTGAAAACAATGTCAATATGATAAATCAGAAGTTTTGAAATTACTATATAAACAATTGTTGTCGATTTTGTCACAATCTAGCTTAGAGACCGGGCAAAACGTATAGGAAAGTACATGTATATCTTACCTGCACAATACTTGCAGCAGCGATATTTATATAAACTTTCTCTGCACCATTGTCGTGGTCTATAGCCATACTTCCTCTTGAGGTACCTAGATAAACTTTTACAGTTCTTGTTTCCATAACTCCTGTTCACGCACTTTTCTGTTGTAGTTGTTGGCGTCGTTGTGGTTGTGCTCGGCGTTGTGCTCACTGCATCCGATGTTGTGCTCGAGCTCGGTTCTGCCGTGTTTTGAGCGTCTGAAAATAAGTTTGTTGATTTGAAATTGAATCTTTCAATGACGTCGATCGCATACAGAGATGTAAAAAAGAAAGTTTTTAGTCCTTTGACCAAAGATTAATTAAAGCGTCAAGAACAAAACACACAGAATTTAATCTATATTGCTTTTATTTAGATTATACAACGAACATTCACTTGGTATTTGGGTCAATTATATGTGTGTTTGACCTAGAATTAGCTAGATGCCGAGTGCATTTGAGAAAAAAACATAAGTCCAGGTATGACCTGTTAGATATTAACAATCACTTATATTTTATGACTTAAACAAGGACCTACCTCTTAAACAAAATATTAAATAGTAAGGGTTTCGCTAGTCAGGCCTATATACGCCCTTTGTCACTTGTATCCGTTTTTTGTCACTGACAATATTCAAAGAGGAATTGTGTCGACAATAGTACGGAAGCGTTCTGGTGCCAATTCATAATGTTCTATAAAAAAGAGTAACTCCTACGTAGGAGATAAAAAAAGCCTAATTAGGAGTTTATAACTCCTACGTAGGACTTTATAACTCCTACGTAGGACTTTATAACTCCTACGTAGGAGATAAAAAGGCCTAATTAGGAGTTTATAACTCCTACGAAGGACTTTATAACTCCTACGTAGGACTTTATAACTCCTACGTAGGAGATAAAAAGGCCAAATTAGGAGTTTATAACTTCTACGTAGGACTTTATAACTCCTACGTAGGACTTTATAACTCCTACGTAGGAGATAAAAAGGCCTAATTAGGAGTTTATAACTCCTACGTAGGACTTTATAACTCCTACGTAGGACTTTATAACTCCTCCGTAGGATTTTATAACTCCTACGTAGGAGATAAAAAGGCCTAATTAGGAGTTTATAACTCCTACGTAGGACTTTATTACTCTTACGTAGGACTTTATAACTCCTACGTAGGAGATAAAAGGCCTAATTAGGAGTTTATAACTCCTACGTAGGACTTTATAACTCCTACGTAGGACTTTATAACCCCTACGTATGAGATAAAAAAGCCTAATTAGGACTTTGTAACTCCTACGTAGGAGATAAAAAAGCCTAATTAGGAGTTTATAACTCCTACGTAGGACTTTATAACGCCTACATATGAGATAAAAAAGCCTAATTAGGACTTTGTAACTCCTACGTAGGAGATAAAAAAGCCTAATTAGGAGTTTATAACTGTATGACTGCCAACAACAATAACTGTAGCTTTCAATCTATGATTAAACAGCAGTTCTTTAAATTTCACACACACCCTATACATTAGAGCCATAAAGGAGGAATTCTACCAAATATATTCAAGTTTGGACCTGTTGGTCAAAATTGACCTCATTCAGGGATTTTCCATTCTTCTCTGAATCCATTAATCAGGTTGATTTTAGCAATCTTAACAATGTGACTTTTGTGAGCAATTCAGCGCCATCATAACTCTCTTGTTGTTAAGATAAGCATACGCTTCGATAGCCTAGTGGTAGAGGGTCAGCTTTGGGTGTGGGAGGTCATGGGTTAGATCCCAGGCCGCGTCATACCAAAGACGTGAAAAATGGTATCAGTAGCTCCCATGCTTGGCGCTCAGCATTAAAAGGGAAAAACTGGCCTCTTCTCTCATACCCTCCTGGCGATGGATTCCATCAGGAATGAGTTGATGACAATGATTAATATAAGTTATTCGAACTTGCTTCACAATCGACCTAAAATAAATTTGTATAGACTATAATAAGAATAAAGCTAAGTATCTGAGCATCTTTATGTTTTTCACTTTAATGTGCTATGGTAAATATTCATTTCATGGGCAAGCACTGAGAATAATCATATGTGCTGTACTGTTGGCAGCTCTTGTTAGCAGCCCAGTGTAACAGCCCAGTTTTCCCCCAGTGAGTCAATTCAGACTGGGGGGGGGGGGGGGGGGGTGAGAACTGACTAGTCAATTTCTTACCCCTTATAAAATTCTGTATGTAATTCTGTTATAAACTCCTAATTAGGCTTTTTTTTCTCCTACGTAGGAGTTATAAAGTCCTACGTAGGAGTTATAAAGTCCTACGTAGGAGTTATAAAGTCCTACGTAGGAGTTATAAACTCCTAATTAGGCTTTTTTATCTCCTACGTAGGAGTTACAAAGTCCTTATTAGGCTTTTTTATCTCCTACGTAGGAGTTATAAAGTCCTACGTAGGAGTTATTCTTTTTTATAGAACATTATGAATTGGCACCAGGACGCTTCCGTACAATCGTAAGAAGAAGAAAATATCAGCAGAAATTAAATGGACAACATAATAGATAAGGCTGACTGTTCAACAACCAAAACCATAGTATGTATGTAGTTATTGGTGGAGTTTAACGCCCATTTCAACCGTAGTTTTGTCTTTTTCATTTTATCAGGCAGCTCTCGTTCCAGGTAAGAAACAGCACTAGACTTCTGTCCTCCTTAAGAAACTGCCAACTTTGTCACATAAAGATAAATGGTCGGTATCTCGGCTCGAACCTAGTGTCATTGGAACGGCTGTTTATATAGAAAACTGATTTAGTTCTTAGCTAATGATTTCCGTAATATGTCAACCCATAAAGCACTTTGTCGCCAATGTCAACATGGTAAAAATCCATAAAACTCGGATTAAAATGATGTTTATTTCAGATTGTTTTTCAAAACCAGTTTAATTGATAGCATTTGTACTTTACAGAAGCAGCGGCTGAAACATAGAATATTGAATAGCATATGCTTTTTAGGTAGAGCGCATTGAATAATTATTAAAATGTATATAAACTGTAAATAATCCGTCTTCCAAGACGACTGAGAAGGCATAAATACAGAAATAATTATACGTAATACAATTCAATTGTTCTTTCTTTTTGCATTTCCATTCTGAATCACATTTTTTATTCTGTTGTAAACATGCAATCAGCACTAACAGTGCCTTACCTTTACAGAATGCACAGCGAGCCAAGGAACGACATTTACACCAGTAGCTGGGTCCATACTGCCGAGAGTAGTAGAAATATCTGGATATTGTCTCACAACTCCCGTCGAACCATCCAATATCTGCACAGGTATCATCAATTATTTCTGGTGCCTGCGTTGTTGTCGCTGTAAAATAAAGAACGTTTACAGTGGAAAAGAAACAACTGTTAATTGTATCAAGTTAAATCATTATCTATGATAATACGAAAGTTGGTAGTAAAACAATTATGTCTAATAAATAATGACTGCGAGGTGTAGGGGGTGGGGGATATGGGTCATAGTCATAAATAAACTCCACCCTTGAATTGTTAATGTGTTTTGTTGGGAAATATGGTTCACTGTCTTCACACACATCTGTACTGCATAGCGTCGTTGGTGGCGGCGGAACATGTCTTCTCCGATGTTTATATTATTTGTAAATAGAGTGATAATTACTACATGTGCACATATAATTGATGTTTACCGGACCCTTTTTTACTAATAGATTAAGTTATTTAACTTCAAACTGTAAATAATGCCCCTATATACTGAATGTCTATCTTTTATCTATTAAATATAAATTTGGGTAATACGTATTAATTTTAATATTTCTCTATACCATAGATGACTGCAACTAAAATTAAGTTTAGTGTTTTATTCACATTTTATTTTATACACCTTTAAAAAAGGTACATGTAATCATAATGTTATCAGAAAGTAATCACGATTACAGGTTAAATTGTCATGAGTAATGATTACATTACAGTACACTGTAATCAATTTTAGAAAAGTAACAATTACATCAGATTACATTTTTTGTACTTGAAAAATGTGTAATAATTACAGCTAATTACAATTACTGATTACGATTACCCTAGGTCTACCTTACACATATATTTACCGATTTCATAAGGGGGACAATCTTCCTCGTCCGATTTATCGTTACAGTCTGCCGATCCGTCACAACGCCACGATTTTGGAATACAGTCCTTAGTTCCTGTTTTACATGTGAAATAATCTGGAGAACATGTTGTCTTTTCAACACAAGAGCGTTCATCAATTCTTAGATCTAAGTTACTTGGACAGGAACACTGCGCCTTTTCGGGCACTTTTGTAAAACACAAGTGTGAACAATACCCATTATCTTTCGAACATGGGTGCTTCCGAACCTGAACAGAATCAAGATGGACAACAGCATGTATGTCACTCAAATTTGGAACACGACCTTGAACAAATTTTAATTCTCTACCCGTTTCCTTATTGACTCGACCAATCAATCGTTTATCATTGTCAACCCAATACAAGTAATTTCTGAACACAGCAAGTCCAAGCACTGTCTGTATATTATTGTCAACTTTCCCACTGAACAACTGTTTTCTATTTCCCCCATAGAAGTCACCACACTCTATAATTTGATCTTCTAGGTCCACCCAGAACAACATGTGAGTTTCCGGATCAACTGTGATAGGACCCAGTCTAGATAATTTGGCGCTGAAGATATCCACGTGCTCTGTACCATCAAAAAAATGTCCTAGTAATCACAGCATCATTTGTCCAAAATAAGTACCTGAAATCACAGATGAAGATGTCAGTACCTACATACATGTAACAATAATATTCATCAACCATTTTCCAGGTTTTTTTTCTTGCACTTTAATGCCCATTCCAACAGTAATTCAGTAATTTACAGGCACGCACTTCACCTATTCACAGTTCATAGATAAGACCATAACTAGATGCTCATCCTCCGAAAATCTGCTATTTTTTATCATAATAAGCCACGTCTAACCTGTGACCATCACTCAATGAGAGGTTCAGAGACATGTATATATGGGCAGCTTTCCTTTTAAACAGTACAATTTACCAAATAAATATTTTTACAAATAAAACATAAACATTAATTGGACATTCTTTACAAAACAAAATTAGTTCATAAAAAGTGTTTTTCTGTAATCTACTGGTACCAAATAATTCGTTTAGCCAATAAACACCTTGCTTTTTTGTCCTGAAAGCATTTCAATGTTTCACCAAAAATGCAAAAGTCATGAGCTACTACAAGTATGTTGATACATGACCAACATAATATTGTTTTGTTAAGGTAACTTGCCCCGGAACAAAATGGCCACCAGTGAAAACATGATGATATCACTAAAATGTAGTCTGGTGGTCTTTTGACATAATACACAATCAAATTACTGTTATATAAGCTTTTAGAACCTGTATTAGTGTGTTTTGTTGCAAATATTGTTAAAACATGTCATTTCAGTTCTTGGGTTACTTACATGAAAAATATCCAATTTTTGTGCAAGTTTCCTGACAAAGTCAAAGGATGAAATTATTCAAACCTGCACTTATTTACTAGTTCAATGTCTCCTCCAGATGCTCGACCATAGAAATAGTTGAGCAGTTCTTTCAATCTTATACACATCAACAGTTTATAACACATCACTAAATTGTGAAGTCCACATGCTTGAGTTAAGGTTTAAGATAGAGCGCTATTGTCTTTAGTGGGTGGGTGCATGCTTTTTTCAATTTTTATTTTTCCCTTTAATGTATACTGTGTTTGTTTTGGTCGGGATGTCGTAATATTGTAGTATACTGACACTAATAATTCACGTAAAGAGAACTATACATCAGTGAATTATTATAAAGAACGGATAAATTTTGAAACATGTTCTTGCTAGTTGACGAACAAAGACTCTGTGACAGATTCAGTGGAAATAAAGAAACTAAAACATAGTTTATACCATTTAATCAACATACTCTTGTTGTAAAAATTTTTGTTTACCAAGCCATATAAAATACTGCAAGACGCTCTTATTGTCTTTACATATTTTTTCAAATTATGTATTTGATACAGAAAAATTAAACAAAATTATGTTAATAATGGTGTTAACTATGTTTTAGTTTCTTTATTTCCACTGAATCTGTCACAGAGTCTGTGTTCGTCAACTAGCAAGAATATGTTTCAAAATTTATCCGTTCTTTATAATAATTCACTGATTTACAGTTCTCTTTACGTGAATTATTAGTGTCAGTATACTACAATATTATGACATCCCGACCAAAACAAACACAGTATACATTAAAGGGAAAAATAAAAATTGAAAAAAGCATGCACCCCACCCACTAGAGACAATAGTGCTCTATCTTAAACCATAACTCAAGCATGTGGACTTCACAATTTAGTGATGTGTTATAAACTGTTGATGTGTAAGATTGAAAGAACTGCTCAACTATTTCTATGGTCGAGCATCTGGAGGAGACATTGAACTAGTAAATAAGTGCAGGTTTGAATAATTTCATCCTTTGACTTTGTCTGGAAACTTGCACAAAAATTGGATATTTTTCATGTAAGTAACCCAAGAACTGAAATGACATGTTTTAACAATATTTGCAACAAAACACACTAATACAGGTTCTAAAAGCTTATATAACAGTAATTTGATTGTGTATTATGTCAAAAGACCACCAGACTACATTTTAGTGATATCATCATGTTTTCACTGGTGGCCATTTTGTTCCGGGGCAAGTTACCTTAACATACCGTAATTCACAAACAGTTGAACTCTTATTAAGGTATGAAATCCTCATATAATTTGTTCGTTTACTGTTATTGGTCTCTTGTTTTTCAACAAAGGTGGTTATTTAACATGGGCTGTACTATATACAATGCTGACCTTTACCCACATTGACTTAAGTGTAGTCATGGCTTCAAAATGAACAGGCCCCGTGCTTATAAAAGTTTCTTAAGCACATTCTCATGCTCTGCATGAACTCATGCTCAAGTGATATGAAGTAAAAGTCAAGTTATATTTTTTACAAAGTCGGGTTCTATTACATAAATCAGAAGGTCTGTCCTTAGCCTTATCTATCTTTATATTAAACCCGACTTTGTAAATAACTTAAGAAATGCTGACCAATTTACTGTTATTTTATTTTATTAGACGAACAGCGATCTTATCGAACTCTTTCGTACCATCCAGTGTTGATTTATGGAATGCTCTACCAGAAGATATTAGAAACGCTCCAACCTTATCTGCTTTTAAAAATAGACTTAAAAGTATTTTGTTTAAACAAATTAAAACACCGTCATTTTATTTTAAAGGCACGAGAATTTTAAATGTTTATCACACTCGTTTAAGAAATGGTTGTAGTAACTTAAATGCAGACTGTTTTATAACCACTTAAGAGAAAATGCAACCTGCGACTGTAAAAAAGGAATTGAAAATGCAAAACATTATTTTTTCCAATGTAACCAAAGAATAGTACTCTTTAGAGAAACACGACGTTATCATCCATTAAGCATAAATTCGTTGCTTAAGGGGAAAGAAGTAATCTCAGAAGAAGACAATTTAAAGACTTTTATATCTGTTTATACATGAACTCGAAGGTTTTAGCGCGAAACAGTACTTTATTTTTGTAGGTTTTCGGGTCATACACTGGGCGCGGGCATCACGAGCATAATTATGTGATACAACGTTTTTTATTTTCACTCTGTAACATCATAATGATACATTGCAAATGTTTATGTAGGGTTAACGCACGTTTATTTCCTAAAAAAAGGGAGGTGGTGTGCCCCCAGCCCGTTAGGGCAAGGGCACCAACATATCCCGAGGGTTTCTGCAGGTGTTATAACACGAATAAACGTTCGTTAGCGCTTATTCTAGCATAAATAACATAAAAATCATAGAAATAAAAATGAAACGCTCTTACTGGTACGACGTTCAATAATGCGCGGGACAACGTCCGTGTTGTTTACGTCATATTTATGACGTCACCAGCGGTTTTTAAGCCCGGCACTGTTGACGCCGTACATGATGTAAGACTTGGAAGACAGGTCCATTGTTTACAATGACCCTGTACTGCGCATAAATGAAAACGGGTTATAACGGCGCGTGAATCTCCCCGTTAACACACGTTTTTTCTCCTGTTAAAACACCGGCAAAATGGGCAAAAACAGCACATTTTATGCTAGAATATTAGATTATGTTTAAACTAAATATAACTTGACTTTCTTCATATTACTTGAGCATGATTTCATGCTGAGCATGAGACTTTTATAAGCACAGGGCCAGGTGTCATGATCACTTATACTTTTATGCTTTTCTATACACGTGTGTGTGTGTGCGTGCGTGCGTGCGTGCGTGTGTGTGTGTCTAGTTCTGCTGAAAATGTTCGTATAATTCTGCTATTTTTCTACTTATTTTTTCTTGGTATAACTTACCCTTCTTCAGGATATAGAGCTAGGTATCTCGGTTTCCAGTTGCCCTTGACGACAGTGCCCCGTGTCTCTGAATCAATGTGTGTAAAATTTATCACATTATTTTTGCTACAGGAGTAGAACAAGACCCTTGAGTAGGGATCAATGGCAAGGTCATAGGGTCTTATCCCTGGGATGTTGGTAACATTTTCAACCTGAAACAATGAAAAAAGTGCCATACACATTTGTTTTAATTGCCTGCAAATTATACTGATGTACAAAGAGCTCCCTGTTCCCCCGCAAAAAAGATATCTCCTTTACGTTCAACAGCATATAAATATTTTTTAATCAACACAAGAGCTGAAAACAAGCTTTCAATGAAAACTTATATTAATTCGTTTTCCGGGTAGAATATATGTTATATTAATTGAAATTTATTTACGGACTCTCTTGTGTTGATATCTTTACCACGAAGTAAGAAACATCTGGTCTGGCATCTTTGATAATAAAGTATGAAGGTAATAGGTGTCAAATCCTGACAATCATAAAATATTCAGCAGAGGTGCAAATAGCTTATACTAGGATAATTTTACAGACTTCTGTCATTAATTACGCAGTTGTTTGGTTTCTGCGCGCGCTCAAGCAGACGTAATCCACGTGATTAATTTTGTCTTTACTATTGGTCAGTTGTTAGTGATGCTTTACATAACTTTCATTAAGACCCCGTATAATGCATAGTTAGGTAAACGGTCTTTTTTATAATGCCTACATTATTTTTTAATATATAGTAATTAAAATGGGTTTTCATTGATGATTCACATTGACGACATAAGTATTTAAACGTCAAAAAGTTTATAGTTAGCAAAACAACTATCGAGAGCTTTGGTGAATCTGGTCATAGGGTCCATAAACAAAGCTATAAAAAAACCGTAACCTTCAAGTTTGTGGAAAAATATCCTCGAAAGTTTTGAAGTCACGACCGAAGACGTATATATTTGGTAAAGTATTGTTTGTAATCAGTTAATACTATTGATTTATTCATTACAGTGAGTTTGTTCAAACATAATAGTTTTTATTAACAATAATAATGTTGGCTGCTCCCTATTCAATTATGCAACCCCATGGTACAGAATTAAAATTTATTCAATACTGGCCCGTGTTTCCACACAGGGCCAGTTAACACAATTTCACAAAACTTAGTAAACATTAAAACCTGAAAGCTTAAGAGCAAAAGTCAAAGATGATACATGGTGCAATGATTAAAAAACTTTTGCTTAAAACCCAGCAACTTGAAAGAAAAATATGATAACTCAGAAGCAATCATCAGAAGCTACTTCAGAAGTGATGAAGACAAAAACAACAACAACAACAAAACTTACATCAGATCCATCAATTTTTGACCTTTTTATGGATTTTGACTTTCCACTTATCCAATACACATGACCTTTCAGTTGATCATAATCTATAGCTTTCAAGTTGCGTAAATTTTGTATCGGCAAAACAACATCTGGAGCAGACTCGGAACTAGCGTCATCAATGATGAGACGACTGATCTCTGTCTTCTGGCTGAATAAGATGAAAGAGTCTGGTGGAGTACATGTCTTGTTGTCCGCACTCAACGTGTAATGAGTGGGACAGGCACATCTATGCCTGTCTGTTTCGTTAACACCATCTGGGAGTGCTAGGCAGAGATGGGAACATTTTCCATTGTTTCCAAGACAACTATTCCAACCTGAAATACATGTTGAGAAATTAACTATAAGCCTTCACAACATACTAGCTAGACTTTTCAAGTATTTTACTGAAATAAGAATATTGAAAATATTTAGCTAATATGCATAGAACAGACCTGCAAATCTCAGGCCGACTAAATTACAGCCAAACTAAGACCATTCCGACACTGCGCCAGTTAACAAGGAACAATGGTAACGATGCAAAGTAACGTTTATTAGCAAAGAAACGTAATTCTACAAATTGTGTTTTAATACTACTTACACATTTTAACCTACACTATACTTAAAAAGATTTCCAAATCATATAAAGAACAAGAGCTGTCCATAAGACAGCAAGCTCGACTATTGTGGGTGTTTGCTAATAAAACAAAACTTTTATCAGTATAATAGCAAAACAAAATTCTGCTAACTATTAAGTAGAAACTAGGAAAGTTGAATCATAAAAAGTCAAAATTTATCACTATTTATTTAATTTTTGGTAAATTAATTGTTTGATACAAAATGTACCCCTGAACACTATTGCTAAGTTTGATATATCTACCATAAGTGGTTACTGAGAAATGTGCATGATCGTACCTTGCATGCAAAACTTTAACCAAATTTTCAAAGTCAAACAAGGGCCATAATTTGCACTAAATTTAAACAAGAGTTACCTGTCTTGACTGTGTGACTCCCCTTAAGGCATTAACAAAGTTTCAAGTCAAGATCATAACTGGTCACTGAGATATGTGCATGATAGTACCTAGCAGGCAAAACTTTAACCAAATTTTCAAAGTCAAACAAGGGCCATAATTTGTATCAAATTTATACAAGAGTTATCTGACTTGACTGTGTGACACCCATTAAGAAACAAAGTTTCTAGTCAATATCATAAGTGGTTACTGAGATATGTGCATGATAGTACTTAGCAGGCAAAACTTTAACCAAAGAAACAACGCCCACGCCCACGCCGACGCACAACTGACTGTAATAGCTCTCCATATCATCAAAATAGTCGAGCTAATAAAACGGAAAAGCATACAAAGAACTGTTTAAAAAATACACTGTTACAAGGAAACTATGGATACTATGGATAATATCAGTCCTACCACATAAAAAACATTTCTCAACCGAACTTATGATCAATTACAGATGGTCAATATTCCAATAAATGTATATTATTATGAATATGAAATGTACACTGGGTAATTTCATCAAGACCTTCATCAGAATGCGCATTGTCCACAGAAGCGCTTTCATCAACTTCGCCGATTAACATTTGGGGTTCAGAAGGCTCAGAAAGGACATTGTCATTCAATAACGGTGTAGTTAATGTCGGAGGTACCGGAGCCGTTTCAGAAATGTATGTGTTAGATTCAGTGTCCTCATTGTCACTCTCGTTTTCAAAATCTTGCAAACCTGAGTAAGAATTAGAATAAATCTCACACTCAACACGGTAACATTCAGATTATTTTATTTTATAAGAAGTATCGCGTAACTAATTGCAAGAGAACTTTCTTTTATAAAATACCATTCACCATCCATAGTAACAACAAGGTATCTGTCCCTCGCACGAGATTTCTGCTTATTTGAATACAAATATACTAAATCTCCTACACTGACCTGGTCTGAACTGTGTGTGACATTAGGCCATTTAGATGTCTCGCTGTATTTATGATTCTTCTTGCGTAAACTATTTTGATTCAAAACGATGTCATGATCTATGAATGGGATTTGTTCAAGGGTGAATTGATCTCTATGAGCCCATAGCCTGAGTGAAGCACATGTATGGCAACTGTCACATACTCTGTCAATTGCTTTTGAGAGATCCAATGCATAAAACTGACGTTTAAGAACTAATTGCAATTGGTGTTTAGTGAAATGACCAAGTTTCAAGTGCAAAGCGGTGACCAAGCCATCCAATACACTGCGCGGTACGATAGGTAAGTCAGCGGGAGGTAACAATGGATCACTGCGTCTTACAATGAGAAAACCGTCATTTGCGATCGAAGCAACACTAAGATACCTCTTTACGTCTTTAACCTTTAGTTTGTTTCTTGGACGTACGCGTGTCTTGCTTAAAATGAGCCATAGTGCGTCGTAAATCAGGGCACTCTGTCTGGAGGTCTTTTCAGGCTGACCTGGAAGTGAACGGTAAGCGGCTGTTATTTTCAATAATATCCTGAATGCTAACTGATCTGAATACCGAATCTTCCAGACGATTTATAAATGAACACACTTGACATCGTGGTTCTAAGCACTCAGCAGCAATTCTACTCGCGAAATCTGAAGGGAAGTTAGCTGTCCCAGAGACATGTTGCACATTCACTTCATATCGACTAACAACTGACAGAAATGAGGCTACGCGGAGACATGCAGAAAATTCACCGCGACCGAGTTTCAGTATAGCCTGTACGTTTAGTTAACACGTTAAGGTTTACTATCAGTTAGTACACACGGCTTATGTTTGGACTGGATTATGAAAGGAGCGAAATGCTTAATTCCGACCGCTATGCTCAGTGCTTCGATCTCGCACGGTAACAATGACACTTGGAGTTTCTTAAGTTTGCCACTAAAGAAACCTGCTAGCAACAACTTGTTGCCCCGGTTGACATACAAAGTAGCACCTATATCATGTTTCGAAACAGATCCATCCGTAACAATCCATAACTTATCAACGGTTTTGGGAAGTGTTATAGATTTATGTGTGCTCAAGGCATGTTGTGCAGAATTGAATTCTGTAAGTAAGCTATCTGTCCACACTAGTTTGTCACACCCTGGTAAGACTCTTGAGAGCATCTTATAAGCGCAAATGAATGCGCGAAGGTCACGAACAGAAGATGGCGTTGGGCATGTTGACAAGACTGCAACCTTATGTGGGCTGTCGGAGATTTGGCCATCCTGCCAGACCCAACCAAGTATAGTAATCGTGCGCGGACAGATGATTGTTTTTGACAGAGGTATCCTAAGTTTGCACTTTCGTAGAACTTGCAGGACTCTTGTACAGTAACAAATAAGTTAGGACTGTCCCCCCCTCCACAGTACAGATCATCAGCTAATTTGCGACAGTCACCTAGCACGCGGCACATTAATTCCTCTAGAACTGTTTCAGAACCAGGCATTCCCATGGCACTTTTAGTGTACACTCGAAACCCGCGGAACGGTGTATCTACACCGCAATATTTCATTGATGCACGCGACCATAGTATCTGATAAAAGGCACTTGTAAGATCAACAACAATGATATATTTCCACTGACCAACCGTTCTCAAAACAGAGTCTACATCTGGCATTAACGAAGGCTGTGGTTTACTGTACTGTCCAACTTTAGCAAAAGCAGTCACCAATCCACCAGACGACTTCTTGACCAGAAAAGATGGATTTGAATACTAAACTGAGACACCAACATCCTCTCATTCCTCTGGCCGCTTGAATACACCCTGACCTTCGAATTCGTTGTTTTTCTTTTAGCTCTACTAGCTTATCGCGTCCGTATTGAGGAAGACGACCTTTGCGCTGTGGGGGTTGAGTTGGTCCCATAGGAACAACTGCTTCAAAAGATCCTTCTGCTCCATTATATCCTTGTAGGTCATTACTGAAAACTTCGTCATGTTCCCTTTACAGTTCTTGGAATTGATTACGAGTGTCACTAGAAAAAATTTCATCAGGATCAAACTTGTCAGAGTAATACTTAGGAGAACTTGTTGTAGATACTTTTGGTCTGTCACTAGTGTCATCATTGTCAGATGGAACACATGTATTCAAAACTTGGCAGACATGATCATTTTAACTTTTGTGGTTGGCAAGTATCATTGCACAAACGAAGTTTTCCCGCGATCGATTCAGTAATTTGAGGTCTTGGCCAATCAACAGTTCCGACTGGAGCATTGTCACTACGCGTTTAAATAGCTACGATACAGTCTTCCGTATGAGTTCAACATAGTCCCCTGGCCAAATTGTACCGACTTTAGCTCGTAGAATGCAACCTTGAGCTCGTCTCACGCGATTTTCTTTTTTGTCACCAACGCAAGAGCCGTAGTTAAAAACGTCACAACCATTGACGGAAATTTGCTGTTTAGCTGTACTGACAGAAATGTAATTACGCGTCATGAAGGGGATTCCGGTTCGCCTACAACTAGAGCCTCCAAATACATGTCTTTATCTTGTCTAGATAGAGTTAGTCTTGTTTCTCCGATCACTTCTAAGGGCGTGAACCCATCGGCCTGACGAGCGCTTTGATTACTCTTAGTAACAACGGCACCGATACGCGCAGCAGTTGAAGCCTTAATCATAGATAGATATCATAGATATTTCAGCCCCAGTATCAAGTGTAAGATGTAACGGGAAGTGTTTATAAAATGCTTTGAAATATGGCGATTGCTTAGTGCTAATTCGACGCGACGTAGCGGCTATCCTAGAGTTACTAGTGTTATCTGTGACTTGAGGTATATCGTCATCACTAACCCCTGACGACGAATCATAGGACACAGTCTGTCGTGCTTTACTGATATATAACCGATCTACCTCGGGGAGATAGATGCATGCGCTAAGATAGTGCTGAGAAGGCCGTCCTGCTTGTTTGCATAGAACACAAGATTTTGAAGGTCTGTTGTATTTCGTAGCACTTCTGCTTGAAATGTTGCTCTTGTCCTTAAATGACGCTCTTAATACTTTAACCTCAGCGACAGAATGAACTTCATTTAGCAAGTGTCTGCGACCGTAGTTCTGTACCATATCTCTGCTTCACAAGTGCGGGAAGTTCTGGGTGAATAAGCCTCAGTCAGGTAAGTATTATTAAATTTTCAATGGTAGGCGAAAGGTCCTCGTCATTGTCCGAAACCTCACCATGATGTTGTATTCACCCGTTTGCATAAAGAAGACTGTCTTCTATAAAACTGAAAAGCCTCTGGAATATATCCTCTGGTCGTTCGCTTGGTTCTAGTTTCAAGTTATTAAAGTTCATGAAATGCCCACCAGATATCTGAAAGCCAAAATGCAACCAAATAGCTTGCCAGATACTATTTAACGAAGTGGAATTTTTGACAATCGTGTTCCGAGAAATCACTGGACAATTATTGGCTAGCTGTTCCAACATGAGCTCAAGATGGGTACATTTCTGTGCGGCAGTGCGTCGTAGTGACTCGGGAACAGCGTCATCATCATCTAAAAAAAACCCTGAGTGGATGAGTAACTGTGTTTTCCTCCCAGATAAAACCATCCACACGAAAATTGGTTCATAGTGTGTACGAGATTTTGTTTCATTCAAAAGAAGTTATTGTTTCATTTTTGGTCATGGACCACTGTTTAGGCGCCCTTACACCAGCCATATTAGTCAATTTGCGTTTGACAGTTAAAGAAAAATGCCTCGTCACTGCCTTTGTTACAGCAAGTTGTTTTGTGCAATGGCTTATTTTCAAATGTCCATGAACTCGCCCGTTCTCGGAGTGTAGAGGTAGAACGTGGGTTTCTTTTAGCGTTGCCACTACGCCGGTTAACACGGAACAACGGTAACAATGCAAATTACGTTTATTGGCAAAGAAATGCTGTGGCTACAAATGGAGAACAACCAACAAAGGGCGTCAACCCTTACAACACAACGCTAACAACCTTACAACGTACTAATACCGTACAACTGTGTATACAGCGGCGCTGTTCAAACTACATTTAGAATACAACAGTATGTTAATAAAATGAATATCTATTCAATTCAAACTAACCAAAAAGTAGTTGTTAAGGAAACAATTACAAATAGGACTTAATGAGCCAAATACTATTAAAATTCTAACTTATTGCATGGTGGAACAAAGGAAGAACCATGCCTATGTATCCCTCTACCATCCCAAATGGCGGGGGTATAAAAATGAAAGAACACAATAACAACATGTAGTGTCTTTATTCTTGTAAAATGAAGTGATACTTCTATGCCATATTTTACCAGATTGTCTGGAGCCATGATATATCAGGAGATCCATCACATTATCTACATATTCTAGGACGACAGTCCGATTGTTTCCTGATGTCTTGTTAGCTTTCTCTATAGTCTGTTTCTCTAGGTTTGTCCAGTAAAGATAGTCTTGATTCTGGGCCAAGGTCATGAAATGCTCAATGTCTGACTGAACAACTTTCTTACGATCCTCACCTAAATAGCAAGAAACAATGATTTAGTTTATACAAAATCAGACTTTACTGTAATGCAGAAACACTGAAACACACAGATCTAAGATGCATAAAAATTCTGATCTTCTACAAAAATTTAAATCTCATACTAGGTAACCGGTGATGTTCGGCGCAGGATGCAATGTTCGGCGCAGGATCAGATAGATTGATGTAAAAACTTTAGCGGGGTAAGTATTCTCCTCATTTTGGTCTATAAAAACAAATATTCGGTAAAATCACCTCATGTGCCTTATCATATAAGAAATGAGGTTTCCAAAGTCGATCTAAGATCCTGAAAAGGTGTTATTTTAAAGTAAAACAGCGAGGTTAAATGTTAAACTTACCGTTAATTTTGACAACTTTAAAGTTTATGGACGCATTTCTTTAAAAATATTGCAAAACAAAGACAATTTCCCGATGTACTATATTTTTTAACCTTTTTCCTATCATCCTTCCATCTTATAATGTCAAAATCGTTGTTTTAATGGAGATGTGTAAGTTTGAAAATTTAATACACTGTATATACGAAAAAAGGCGACGTTTGGCGCAGGATGAAAATTTTTGGGCGAGCAGATCGGTAGCAGGTTATAGTAAAGTGCATCACAGATAGAGCAATGGTCGTTTTTTAAAGCTGTCATGTATGCTGATGTATGTTATAAACGTGCTCTCGTATAAATCTGTTTATAACGATTTTGTTCAACACAGGTAGGACGTGTATGTATAAGAATATACAGCCAGTTTCTAGTGAATACACGCCTCCAAAGCGCGCCCAAGAATGCTACAGTGATCTTTTTGTACTGATTTGTATTTTAGCTCGATCATGACAATAATTAACTTTTCTCTACTTTGAATAAATCATTCTTTAGATACCATTAAATACTGAGCCAATCGCAAAGAGAGACATTTACAGCTGGGTGGACTGGAGCCTCGTTCGTGTTAGCTGTCTTGCTTTAAGACAAACCCTAATGAGACATGATCAAAATTTACTAAAAAAAAACAACATGGTAAACACTATGGCTCCAAAGTCCCAAATCATCAGCTGGTCAAAAAGACAGTAGTCCACATTTAAACAAGCCATTTTTCCAAGTCATTTTATTACAATGAAATATTCTGAAGTAGAAATAGGTTTGCTAAATAGTTGTAAGGACAAAAGGCACCTTACCAAGCATATTAGCTGATTCTATACATTTATTATCAAAATCTGTCCAGTAAAGTCGTTTCTCCAGATAGTCTATTGTTAAGCCGTACACCCTCCCAAATTGGACTGGCAGAAATTCCCTGTGAGTTCCATCCAACCAGGCACGCTCCAACTTCGGGGGCTGAGACCAGTCTATCCAGTACATGTACCTGCAAACAGTTACCAAATTAGTTTCAGAATACGACACGCAGCCACTGTTTAAATGCGGTGCAAGTAGAATATTTCACAAAAAAACTATTTCACCAATAAAATTTACTAATGCATTACTGAAGACAAGATTTTTGCTTCTGTGTTTCTGTAATCAGTGTAGTATGTCCATAAGTTTGTAGTCTGCCCATTTAGTCTACATTGTTCAATATTCAGTAAGTGAAGCTTCAAGACAAACCCCTAGAATAATAAATGATATCGTCCGACTTGAAAATTGAACAAGTCCATCATTTGGTAAGTCTTAAATGCTGTATCAACATTTTGCTACAAATATTTTACTTTTATTTATCATTAAGTTATAAATGTTCATATAAATATGGAACAAAAACTATAGAAATTCAACAAACCCATTTGGAGGATCAAGGGCTATAGCTTTTGGATGACTCAGACCATCCCTGACAAGAACTCTTCGAGATGAACCATCGAGTCTGGCAACCTCTATACGATTTGTTTTGGAATCTGCCCAGTAAATATTGTGTGCGACCCAGTCTACCGCCATGCCTTCTGGAGCCATGATTCCAAACCTTATTATTTTCTCTACTGAGCTGCCATTCAAGAAAGAACGGCTGATGGACTGTTGACAGATACATAAACAAATCTTGTATATTCTCTTTGACTGGAGATAAACTCGATTAACGATAATGTGGTGATATTCATCGATGAATTTAGTTTTAGTTTTTGCCATTATTTGTGGGACACACATTCTACACAGTGAAAGCTTACGAAATGGTACCACTTGTACAACTAGATGTATTGGTAACATGGCACAGACTACTATGCATAGAAAAATCTCTTTAAAAATTAACACAGAGTACCTTGGCCTTAAGTGCTCCCCAATCAACCGATACTGCAACATTACAAGTTTGTTTGTTTCAAAACAATGTGAAATGTAACCGTTTATTATTTTCCTAAGCCACAGAGGGCACACAGTCCAGTGGAAGGATAAAACAAACGAGTATGCTGTATAAAAATTTATAACGACTCTTGACATGTCAACTTAAGTCCATGAATGGACTATTACAGAGAACAAGAGAGTGCTTATACATTTTTATGACAGGAATTTAGACCAGGCATATATTTTAACAAGTGTTTCTTGATCTTATCTGTTATCCTCAAGTGAGTTTAAGAGAAAGTCTGTAAATCTAATGTAAGTCGGAAACTTTTTATATGTCAACAGTATTTAAGTATGTACGGTACTTTCTTACCAATAAATCACCATCAGTCCAATAGATCCTGTTGTCACCGATATCAAAATCTATCGACATGGCGTTTTCGATTCCTTTCAGTGGTATGGGAACAACCCTGTGTGATTCCGACAATGAGACTCGTTTGATGTCTCTTTCCCTGGTAAACAGAAGGAACGCCTCCGGAACTATACACTTCTTGCCCTTGCTGGTGAGCTCAAGTCCCATTGGACAGGCACACTGGGCTCCTTCTGGTGTGTACAGACACAGGTGGCTACACCAACCATTGTTTTCAGCACATTCATTTGTACCTGAAATGAAACGAAAAAGCTGTTGAGTCATGCCTCTTAATAATAAAAGCAAATTTTGAATTTGTTGCGGTTTGTTTGAGCCATTAATTTTTATCAGGTGAGAAAATTTATGCTTCTGTTGACAATTATGAATTTCCTAACCTTACACTATCTTTTTTACATAAAATTGCTAGACAACCACATACAAAGTGGAACTTTTGTAAATTTCTTTTACTCTGTTTCATGGCAAGACTGCCTGCATCTTTCAGATATAAACAAATACAAGACCCCTTATACTAGCCAGTCACTAGAGTTTGCTACATGACCAGAGGATATCTCATGTCATGCAACAAAACAGCTATTGAATGCTTTGAAGGTCAACAGTCAAAACTATTTGCCCTTGTGGCAAGACAGATCCCACGAAAATATTTCTGACAGTGGACCAACAAGCCATACCATCTGGCTCTTCACTGATTGTGTTCCTGCAAAGAACTGCTGTCCTGCAATAGTGCAAACACTTGTTATATCTTACTGCGACAGTTAACAAGAATGTTAGTTTTTTATACAGCATGATTGGTCTGTATCATGTGATTATTTTCCCAGATATTCAAGATATTTTTCATTCTAAACTCAATTGCAATTTTTAAGTACTCAGATAAACAATTAATGATCTTAAAGCCACTAACTTATAGTTACTGTACTAAGATCATTTTTGGCGTATAATGATAACACTTGCATCAAAATGAATATTATTTTAATAGTTAGTACTGTTATGCTCAGATATGATGTTGCAATGGTAATTCAAGATGCCATCCAATAATGGCAGTAAAAGGAAATAAACATTTTTTCTGTCATGTTTTGTCATTCTTCTTAAGATTTACCCAACACCCGTTTTATTTCTATTTCACCTACAGTCTCTTTAAAATTTTAGTAGTTACTATTTTAAATGTAGTGATCAAATGATAATGTCAAATTCAAAATCAAATGTACAAAATCGTGAAAATTGGACAAACGTCCAGATACATGTTGTTTTTATCATATGCCTCATACAAAACATTTCGACAGTATATTCCAGAATTAAAAGTAATATGAAATGTTTTCATCTTCATCGTTGTTAGGCTCAGATGATTTTATGATGTTTCCATGAAAATATATGGGGCTTACTAGATGGCCGCAAGAATTGAGAAAATCAAACATACCACATTTTGTAATAATCCCAAGACCTGATTTAATTGTCCTTCACCTCAAGCTGCTTTAAAGCATTACTCATTTCTAGTGTCAAATTTAAGGTCTAAAGGAATTTATATTTGACATAAGGCAAAGATGCTTTCATAGTTTCGTTTTCAATATAAAAATATCGTCACAATTCGTACCTGTGGATGTGTACCAGATAAGAAAACGTTTTTCTTCTTTTTCTCACAATTGATTGGTTTGATCATGACTGGAGTCTCGAGACCAATTTATAAAAGCCATGATAGCCCTATATCGCTCACCTGAATACAACTACACTAAATAACATGGTCATTATCAATGTCACAGATATACAAACATCAAACTACAAATATATGATGTTAAACTCATTCTAACCCTAGAGGTATGGTTTGAACAAACTTGGTAGAGGACCACTCAGATTGTCACAACTCAAACACCTAAGCTGTGCGCCTTGTAGTATGTAACAAGAAGAATTGCAAAAAAAAAAAAACTCGAATGCTATTCGATCCTCAGATAAATTCCGCGTCTCTCCCTATATGTTGTTTCCTTGTACGTTTTATAATTATATGAAAAATGTAAAAATGTAGCATCACCTACCTTGTTTTTCCTTTTAATTTATCCGCATATGGAGTTCCGGAAGCTCAGCATAATAATGATTTTTACCGAGGTGCATTTTGCACTTCATATGCGGGTTCCCCCGGCGTGGCAGTGCCAAATATTTGTAAACAATGTTGCAGTAACAAAACTAAACTGGCAAAACTTGCCTCCTTTTGTATAACTATTTTATCCCACTTCAAAAATTGACTCATTCTTCTAAATTTCTTGAACTTTATAAAGGTATTGCACAGAAATCTACATTTATATCTATGATATACAGAATAGTGTATTTCTTCCTCAAAATATCACATGTTTATTGTAGCTAGGATATAACAAACGTACATGTTTATATGACCACATGCTTGTAAGAAGCCTTGATCAGAAATAAAACTTGAAACTTGAAAATTTCGTCAGATTATTACTGTTGATATGTTTCATATCAGGAATATTTGTCCTTCTAAAGATAGAATAATACTGTAAAATAAATGCAAGAAAGTACATGAGTCTGTTTAAGAATTGTCCTTGCTGCACATAAAATATGTAATTACTGTTGATATGTTTCATTTTAGGAATGTAACAAAGAAATACATCTTGTCGGATGTGGGGTGCCAAATTTTGACCTTTGACCTTGAGTTTAACCTTGACCTCTACAACTAAATATGACCATGAGTAAATATTTAAAAGAAAACTTATGTGAATTAAAATTAAAACTGGTTTGGTGTAAATGTGTACATATAAGGCAAACTAGCGACAGAAAAGGGATTATTTGGTCGTTTTCTCCATTTTGGTGGCAATCTTGGAAGCCATCTTGAATAACCATGGCAACAGCATATCTGAACCAAACAGTGACAGATATTTGTAAAACAACATTGCTGTAAATGTTGGCAGATTATTACTGTTGATATGCTTCATATTAGGAATGTAACAAAGAAAAACATCTCGCCAAATGTACAATTTTTACAAAATTTGACCCTTGATCTTGAGTTTGACCTTGACATCTATAACTTGACCATGTTATGAACTGACCATGATTACAAAATTTAAAGAGAACTAATGTGAAATGAAAATAAAACAGATTTGGTGTTAATCTGTACATAAGTGACAAAGTAGTAGCAGATTAAGAGTATATTTGGTAGTTTTCTCAATGTTAGCGACCTTTTTGGACGCCATCTTGGATTACCATGGCAACAACATATCTGAACTATACAGTGCTAATAATTTGGAGAATATAGTTGTCGTAAATTTTGGTGAATAATTAATGTTGATGTGCTTCATATTAGGAATGTAACAAAGAAAATTATGTATCTGAATGTCCAATTTTCACAAAATTTGACCTTTGACCTTGAGTTTGACCTTGACCTCTATAACTTAAAATAACCATGATTACAAATTTGTCAAGAGAACTAATGTGAAGTGAAAATAAAACAGATTTGGTGTTTATATGTACATAAATGACAAAGAAGTAGCAGATTAAGAGTATATTTGGTAGTTTTCTCAATGTTAGCGACCTTTTTGGACGCCATCTTGGATTACCATGGCAACAACATATCTGAACTATACATTGCTAATAATTTGAAGAATATACATTGTTGTATATTTTGCTGAATAATTAATGTTGATATGTTTCATATAAGGAATGTAACATAGAAAAATATGTATCCGAATGTCCAATTTTCACAAAATTTGACCTTTGACCTTGAATTTGACCTTGACCTCTTTAACTTAAAATAACCATGATTACAAATTTTAAAGAGAAGTAATGTGAAGTGAAAATAAAACAGATTTGGTGTTAACCTGTACATACACGACAAAGAAGTGACAGTAAAAGGTATATTTGCTTGTTTTCTACATTATGGCGGCCATCTTGGACGCCATCTTTGATTTCTCTCAGCTCCAACCATTTTGGGTAAAATGAACTTCCGTTTCGTATTGTCCAGAACCTGCTGAACATTTTGATATATGACACTCATTGTTAGATTTTATAGACCGGTTGACCCCCTAAATATGCAAGATAATTAGAACAGTTTGCTTCACTATTAACATTACTTCAACCTAAGACATGCAGTTTTGACAGTTCTAATATAGCAGGAAAACCACAAAATGCACTGCCTCTTAAAAAATGTCCTCGGCCAATTATGTCACACCGGAACGCAAGTGACACTAATCAGCACATAACTCTTAATTGTTCTCTTAAACTGGGCGTTTTTGTTTTTAAAACCTCGGAAACTCACTTTAAGAACTTACGTAACAATACTAAAGAGTTCAAAACAACTACATGTACTTAGAAGTAGGGATGTCAATAACCGGTTATTTCACTAACCGGTTAACCGAAAAATCTTCCGACCGGTTAACCGTTTGAAGTGATAACATCGTCGGATGTTGAGATAGGGACTTTTACTCTTTGGTAGTATTTGTCGTGACACCGTTACTACGGTATATTATAATGCATGAACGACTTAATCCTTTGACTGCAGCCTGCCTGTTTAAAAGGGATTAAAAGCATCATGAACTATTTGAACATAACTGAAATAGTGTTGAAAACGGTCTCTAGTAAACTGTTTGTCAAAATATAACGTATAAAAATATATAATAAAGTTGAAAACTGTCATTGAACCAAACAACTACACGATGGTATACAACTGCTTTAATTTTAAAAACACCTGGAAAACAAGAAAAAACGAAACTATATCAAATACATCTGTGTAATGCATATCATTATTTTTTTGCAAAACACAATAAGCCTAAAACGAAATAATTGTAACTAACTCATTACCACGGACCTATATACACATATATAGATAGGTCCGTGTCATTACTGAGATTATTACTATTTTTCAACAAAAAAGTTATAAATGTCTCCTTTCATCGTTTAGTATAATAATGATTTCATATAAATTTTACGAATACTTTTATGCTAACTGCTTTTTATTTTAATTTCATAAAGGTGCTTAGACAATAACATATTAACATCATACGCTAATCTTAGAGGCCTTCGATCCTTAATAATAATAATTGTTACTACTCGAGAAATTTTAGTTTAATGGGTTAGTTAGCAGAAACTGCGAATTGCTTCAAACATTCGCACTTTTCTTTCGTATCACAGATTAACAATTATTCTTAATTCAACAAAAATATGCCTTGTCAAAACAAATTTTGTTGTCATGATCGTGTCCAATTAACATATTGACACTTATAACACCTCTCTATCTCCACGCACCGCGTTGCAACGTGTTTAAGGTCGGTGACAGAAATAAACAAACAAGATTTTTTCAATACATTTATTAATTTTATTGCATTTCTTTTCTCTTATTATCATATACTTATTTTTATTTGATTACCGGTTACCGATTTCGTAACCGGTAAATCGTTCGTTCGGTCTGTTAACCGGTTAATCGTTGACATCCCTACTTATAAGTATCTTGTTTATTCATGTGAATTGTAACTGTTTTGAAATAAACACTACGTCAAACTGGCTGCAAATCTTGTTCCCCAATTGTTTGTCCAAGACATTTTACCTTTTACTTCCTTTACTTTGACAGCTTTCAATCCCATGAGATCAGGTAACATGTCTATGATAAGTGTCCTGTTATCACCAGTTCTCTTATCGACTCTCTCCACCGACCTTCTCTGCCACTCCGTCCAATACAGATAGTCGCCTTAAAAATACAGACCCGCAAT
Source organism: Saxidomus purpurata (assembly GCA_022818135.1). Taxonomy (NCBI): domain Eukaryota; kingdom Metazoa; phylum Mollusca; class Bivalvia; order Venerida; family Veneridae; genus Saxidomus; species Saxidomus purpurata. Next base: position 21,715,514 of record JAFMSR010000010.1, on the reverse strand, counting down.
CATTATACATGTATCTTGATGAATGTAGGACATTATCCCCTAGGACAATATCCCCTTGGCTCTTTTTTGCTTAGGAGGACAATATCCCCTTGATGATTTTGCAAAGGAGGACATTAGCCCCTTGCTAAATTTGAGAAGGAGGACATTGTCCCCTTTTCCCTAGGACATTATCCCCTTGATGATTTTGCCAAGGAGGACTTAGCCCCTTCTATGGTTTGCATAATTATGGAGACATTAGCACAATCATCTACTCTCCTAGGACAATAGCTTTTTGAAAATTATTCTTTTTGAATGTAATTATCACTTAATTTGTAGAAGATGTGTGAGAGTTTTTGCAGGAACAATGTCTATGTTAAAAAGGTGTTAACAAACAAATTTTAAATACAAAGAGCTTGTGTACTGTTTTTCAATTTAATTACTTTTTGCAGGAATATTGACTAGACTTAACAGATGTTGGCAAACAACTATTTTACAATAGACTAATTTATAGATAGCCATAATTAGCACATTAAATGTATGGATTAATGGATCAAAGGCCACTTTTGTATCCTTAATAAGAATATCAAAATATATGTACCACATCCATTATTACTTTTAAATATGCATTCTTATAGCAAGTTTGTTCTTTTGAATACTTGACTGTTGTCATTATACTTACAGCAGTATCAGTTGATAGTATAGCACGACACAGTTTGCCCTTACGTTGGTTTTTTACTACCACAAGTACTTATAATGAATTCCATATTACAGTATGTTATGATTGAATATTCATTTTCCCAGATAATATATATGGGAAATGAGTAATACTGTCAAATTTAATGCACTTTTGTGTTTAAAACAATTATAAGATCAGATAACACTTTCTTTTCATTCAAAGCTGCTCGCTCTCAGATTTTGGTAAAAAATTAAGTTTTTCAAACCATATATAAATAACATATTTAAGAACATATAAAAAGGCTCCAGTAAGAATTCCTGTCAGGTGCTACCAAATTCCAGTGTAAACTATAATGTAGCAGTGCAGTGTATCTAGATTTTTGCTTATATTTTGATTCTAGCCTTTAATTTTATATTTATCTATAAGTATGTTAATTTAAAAAAGAAAACAACAGTTTTTCAACATTAACTTAGAGCGAACAGCTTTAAAACCATTTTCAGCATTATTTTAGTTAACATTACATATCAGCAAAACTGTCATTCCAAACTTCTTTTGATGTTCTTTCTTTGAAACAAATTATTATTAATCACATATTTATTAGCACATTCTTTTCATTAAAGACATAATCAGCACTAATTTTCAGCAAAACTTATTCCAAACTCCTTTTGATGTTACTAAAAAGTGTGAATCCTTACTTTAATATTTTTTCAATATTATTAGTTTTCACTGTTGTTTTTTTTTGTATCTGATTTTCTGAAAATCAAGTGTATTTTTTTAGTTTTTACATTAAATCAACACTTATTTTGTATCTTAAATGTATCAATATTGGTACCATATCACATATGTAAGAAGGGGATATGTCCTAGGGAGAAGGGGCTAATGTCCTCCTTGGCAAAATCATCAAGGGGATATGTCCTCCTTCTCAAATTTGCAAGGGGCTAATGTCCTCCTTTGCAAAATCATCAAGGGGTTTGTCCTCCTTAGCAAAAATGAGCCAAGGGGATAATGTCCTAGGGGATAATGTCCGTTTACCATCTGGATAGATTCAATTATTTACTTCTACTAACAATTCTGCGGAACACTAATATTACATTCCCATAAAAAGAGCGTAGTTGAACGTAGCAATATCTAATCTTGCACAAATACAAGCAGCTTTACAGAATACAACTAAACTGAACTCTCCCACACTGCAATACTACTGTAGAAGTCTTTTTTTCGTGAAATTTTTATTTTCGCCAATTTTCGCAAATGAATTTCTTCACAAATTCACCGAACTGGCTAAAATAGCAAACAAACAAAGATTATATATAAAATAGTACTCACTCACTCACGATTAAAAAAACGGCGAATAAATAGAAAACTGGAAAACCTTAAAAATAAACAACTTGCAAATATAAAGCCTTTTACAGTATACCATACATACCTAACAGACTGAATCCAAACAGATGAGGTAGACCATCTTTGACTAGAACACGACGTCCTGTACCATCCATATTTGCCACTTCAATTTTATCTTGTTTTGCATCACACCAGTATATCTTGTTTTCATTAAAGTCTACAACAATTCCATTGGGCCAGCCAAGGTCTTGATCTATTATCGCTCGCCGATGGCTTCCGTCAAGATAGGCA
>JAFMSR010000010.1:21685889-21696108 GCA_022818135.1 Saxidomus purpurata | reverse complement strand
GCAACATATTCTTGCTAGTTGACGAACAAAGACTCTGTGACAGATTCAGTGGAAATAAAGAAACGAAAACATAGTTAACACCATTATTAACATAATTTTGTTTAATTTTTCTGTATCAAATACATAATTTGACAAAATATGTAAAGACAATAAGAGCGTCTTGCAGTATTTTATATGGCTTGGTAAACAAAAATTTTTACAACAAGAGTATGTTGATTATATGGTATAAACTATGTTTAGTTTCTTTATTTCCACTGAATCTGTCACAGAGTCTTTGTTCGTCAACTAGCAAGAATATGTTTCAAAATGTATCCGTTCTTTATAATAATTCACTGATTTATAGTTCTCTTTACATGAATTATTAGTGTCAGTATACTACAATATTATGACATCCCGACCAAAACAAACACAGTATACATTAAAGGGAAAAATAAAAATTGAAAAAAGCATGCACCCACCCACCAAAGATAATAGCGCTCTACCTTAAACCATAACTCAAGCATGTGGACTTCACAATTTAGTGATGTGTTATAAACTGTTGATGTGTAAGATTGAAAGAACAGCTCAACTATTTCTATGGTCGAGCATCTGGAGGAGACATTGAACTAATAAACAAGTGCCAGTTTGAATAATTTCATCATTTGACTTTGTCAGGAAACTTGCACAAAAATTGGATATTTTTCATGTAAGTAACCTAAGAACTGAAATGACATGTTTTAACAATATTTGCAACAAAACACACTAATACAGGTTCTAAAAGCTTATATAACAGTAATTTGATTGTGTATTATGTCAAAAGACCACCAGACTACATTTTAGTGACACATCATGTTTTCACTGGTCTCCATTTTGTTCCGGGGCAAGTTACCTTCAGTAACCTTTTATCAGTCGTCTAGTCAAATCAGTTGTTATAGTTTAGCGATTGATAAGGACTTCTGTTTAATGTAGGTTTCAGTTGGCGAATGAAACCTGAGCAAACAGGGGTTATGGAACAGCAGCCCGAATAGTTTGAGGGACGCAAGCCCACATTTAGCATGACGTAGTTATGCTCCACTTAAAGGTCAAGAATTCAGAGTAATAATTTTTTTGGAATATACCAAATTCTAGATGGCAAGAAAAACCTATACATTTTGGAAATTATCATTTTATTTACATTTGTATGAATTGGTAAGACTCGAAAGAAAGGGTGACCAAAAAACTGATGGTTGGACCAATGTATTGTTATGCGTCATAGTTACCTCTGATAGTTGCTTGTTTCGCTGCAGCCGGCACGACTGAATGATGATGAACATGTTGACTAGGAGACTGCTCGTGATAACTCGACTGCGGATTTGTTTCGTATTGTGCGCCCTCCGTAGGGTGACTAGGGTGCGGGTCGTGATTTGCGGCACTGCCGTAATCATGCGGAGTGCTTTGTCCGTGCCCTTGGTGATATTTAGAATGGTCGTATTTTACGCCATATGTAGAATCTTGCGGCTTGTTGAGTTCGTTTCCAAAATTATGCTTAGGTGAATCATGATACATTTCTTTTTCGATTTGTTTTGGAGGTAGTGGTTCTAGTTGATCAATATATTCAGGTTTGTCGTAGACTACATCGTTTTGTGGACGTCTTGGTGGTAGTAAAAACTTTGGCCTTTCTGCATGCGGAGGTGGGTAAAAGATTGGGGGAGGTCTTCGCCATGGTGGTATTCGCCGACGTAAAGGTAAAGGTGAATCAAACATTATATCCTTTCCCGGTTTTTCTTCTAACACTTCTTCTATATCATAATCTGAAAAGCAGAAGTTGATTTTTGCTCCGTCAAATATCCATATCATGGAATTAAATTGATGTTTTATAGAAGATTTAAAATCGGACATAGTATAGATAATCGTTGCTTTAATGATAGATATGATAAGTCCGCTCAAGAGGACGTGTTGATGTTTTGTGATTGATTTGCCACCGTTATGAAATAAAAGGCAAAAATTGTGTGTCTATGTGATGTATGTAAAATTATAGTCAGGACTGCTTAAGAAGAACATTTTCGTATCATTAATATGCAAGAATAATCAGTTTTATAGTTTGACAAGGATTTAGGTGTTTACAGATCAGTTACCTTTACCTCTCCCGAAAGAACAATTAACCTTATAAATAAATATAAATATACACCTGCCTGGAGCTGCATCACCTAACGCGAGATCATATTTGCCACCGGCTCCGATATCAAATCCATCACCGACTATATCTATTCCGCCATCGGCGAAATCCTTTCCGCCACCGGCGATATCAATTCCGTCGTCTTTTATATCTAGTTCCGCACCTGCGATATCAATTCCTTTACCGTGACCGATCTCAAATCTGCCGCCACCATGTGTGCCAGACTTTTTTTTGCTACAGTGTGTTGGAAATTCATCAGAACCGTCCTGACAATGTGGTATACCGTCGCATACATGTTTAGCATGTAGGCAAGTAAGTCCGTACGAATTTCGAAATGGAAACACTTTACACATGAAATGTCCCTGGCAACTTGCTGTAAAAGAGCAGCATTATGTCATTGAACAAACAATGTAAGGAGATGAAGTTACAAGAAGGCATTGTTCATAGAACAGAGAAGCTATAAAAATTATGAAATTACTGAATCACTGTGATAGAAATCGTAGTTAGAACTTAAATAAAAGACTTCTTAATCGAAATTGTATAATCACAAGAAACGAATCATGCTTTATATCTTAACAGGAGTTGCAGGCTCTTATTATAAAAGTTACTCGAGTATTGACAAACCATTACAATAGTGCATGCTCTGAGTCGAGTATTTCGCGAGGGGGAATCACTTGATCAAAATAATCTCTAAACAAAAGTAGATCTATGAAAATGTTACAAAATAAATAAAGCCGTTTATCTCAAAATACAAAATGTAGCCTATCATACGGCAACATAAAAGCATTCAAGAACTACACAGGTTTAAATCGAAATCACGTGTCTGTTGTGCTGACCCAGAAGGTGACTATGATTGAAACCTTTGTAATTCTAGAATACTTTTATGTTGCCGTATGATAGACTTCATTTTATATCTACGGTTAAACGGCTTTCATTATTTTTTAACATCTTCATAGTTTACTTCTTCATAGATTTACTTTTGTTTAGAGATTATTTTGATCATATGATTCCCCACCGTGTATTTAAATAAACACATATGTGATTTGAATTTAAAGCAAACTGTTTATTAGCTGAAACATAAAAACTAACCTAGAACAGTGTCTTGGATAGTTATCATTTTCCCAGTAGCGCCTCCCTTATGTATCAAATGCCTGCACTGAGCAAGTCCAATACAGACAAGGATTGTTGCGCTCAGCAAACATCCCTGAAGTAAAAAATATACTATAAACTTTAAATAGACATATGTCAATGAATAATTATTACATAAATGTTCAGTCACTTCAGACTTCAAGAGCATCCTGCAGCTCTAGATCACACAACTGTCTCAATCAACAGGAATTACTCCCCAAATAATGCAAAATCACAAAGCACAAGTTGGCATTTTTAATCGGTTACATCGCTATTTGTTCGGAAACATTTCCTTTTAGTTTACGACTGTAATATAGAAGGAAGCGATCAGTATAAGCATGTCAACATTCTATTTATAGATATATTCCGGACTACATTTGTATGAAGCATACATAATTTAAATGCGCACTTTATGGGTACGGTATCTAAAACAGGGAACATGAGTAAAGAGAAAAGACTTTTGGCTAGATTTCTCGCTGAATGTGTTTTCATATCAAGTAGGATAAGTTGCAAGAAGAAGTGGATCTTTTTATCAATAATATCAAAATATCAAAAGCTATATATCATATCAGAGTTTAAAAGTACCATAAAAATTACCTACCCTTTTATACATGCCTGTCAGTATTGTATCACAGCAGTTATATATCCAACGGTATACGTAAAATACGTGATATGACAACGAGATGCAAAGCTCTACCGAGAAAATATTTGTCAGTTGTTTTAATTAATCGAATGTTGAATACGATAGATCTTCCTTGATGTATCGATTTTCGTTCAATACAATTTATACATTAGTGAAATCTATCTTATTGTCATGTACTTAGTCATGAAAACTTAGGTTGTACACTATCAAACACTTTAAATTCCTTTCTTCAAAGGTTTGCTTCTGACCAATAATGACATAATTAAAAAAACAATTTTCGTTTGGAGTAAATTGTTTATATCAATTATATACAATAAGTTAAAGTGTCTATATGTCTTTTACCGCTCATGACACGTGTATTTTACATGGCAATTGCATTTCAGACAGCGGAACTTTTCTGATTTTGACGAGTACAAATGTAATAGTTATGTAGATGTATTGAGAGTATTATACTACTGTCTTTTGTTGATTTCAGGTGAGGAAGATGCGGTCGGAAAAGGGGAGGCTCTGCCGAACATTTTCCGGCAATATTTGCCGCACATGATATCAGCTGTTGTCAAAAGACAGTCGACTTATATTCTATTTATCATATCTACATCATGATAAACTTAAAAAATCGATTCGTCATTGTTATTAAGATACATTGTTCGTTATCATAAGCATATGTAACGGTGAATATCGTATATCGTATTTTTTGACGGTTCATAGGGCGTTTAAATGACAATGGTAGTATATAGTGTTGCGCTTCATTACGTAAGAAGTAACTAAAATAGACAAGATTGTGAGTGAATGATATAAGATGGATTTCTATCAATTTGTTTGTAAAAATAGGTTGGTATAGACAGTACACATTAGATGGATGAAACATGACTAAATCATACTTGTCGGCCTTTGTCGTTATATATATGAAAAGACAAAAGTGCGGTTAAAGCTCACAAATCAAATCCATTCGGGAATAGTTCTTTTTAATCAATCGCTAGATGATTGATCATGAATGAAATGAGGAGATAAAAATCTAAATATCAACTACAACTGAAATATTTTGTAATTGAAAATACTAATATTTTTTGGTCGGTGACCACTAAATGTGCATCGAAACAGGGAGAGGGGAGGGGGTCATTCAGTTTCAAATAAATGGCATTAAGTGTCAGAAAACATGTTTAAATTTTGCTATTTTTATGTGGTATTCTTCAAAATAAAATTTCAGCAGTCAGTGAGAGTGTGGGTAGGCACACGTACTGGTCGTAAACCTTATAATGTAAGTATATGGAAATGTATTTAGCATCCTTATACCTAAATGCATCACCTTTTTAACATAAATATTGTTTGCATTGTGAAATTGCTGGAACGTTATAGTATTAGCTAAGGCTAAACCAAAATACTGATGTCCTGTTTATGTGATTTAGTTTCAACAGTTATTTATTGAAGAGAGCAAACAATGTAGATGTTTTTCCTATGTATTCTTTATTTTATTTATATGCATATATGTCTTAGTTTGTCATTTAATCAAAACTGACCACAATAGCTTTTGAGTGTATGTCTTTTTTTTCATTTAATTATTTATGGTTTCGCACTGACATGACTGTCTGGCAGTTTGCCAGGTACGAGCATACCTTAAAATATCCGTACAGTAGCAACATCGTGTGAAGTAAGTGGCATTACTCCATCGTGTGAAGTAAGTGGCATTACTCCATCAACTATGGAACACTTTAATATGTTGTACGTTGAATTGATCGCTCAACATGTATGCGAACCGACGCTATTCTGCGTGTTTCTTATAAATGGTAAACGTTTAGATGAACGATCTTTAATCTGAGACGACGCAATTTCCCTGTTCAATGTGATTCAAAATCCAGTTACAGTTCTTGTAATATTTTTTTCGGAACAGGACCCACCGTACAAATTAGAAATAAAAGCTATAATTTCACCAGGTGTTGGCGCTTGTAGTTCGGCCACAATTGTTTGTGAGATTTCAGGGAACCTTGGTTTTTGACAGTTGATGCCTTTTGATATTGCAACAGAGAACGAACCATTTGGCAGATGAAAAGTGCACTGACCACTTTGCAAATTCATAAATCAATCGTAACGTCTGATTAACCAACTACCTTTTAGCGACAATCATATTAGATAAATAAAGACATCCGTTGATCAGTGATACAACAACACATAGCTTACTGTTTCATTCACACACATTGCCGTGCTAATACATAATTTCTGTAATGAATGATGCCCTTAGACAACTGACACAGCAAGTAAACATACCATAGACACATTGTCAATATACTAGTACTTACCGTTTGGGAATCCATTCTACAAGCTAGGTTTGTCCATCACTTCGTAATGTTCTTATGTCAAGGATAATTGAAAAATAATAAATAGTAGGTGAAGCAACCACACTCAGTTGTGCTCCGTGATGATGTGCCGTGGTAATACTGTATACATTTGTTGTATTTTGATTAGTTTAAACATATTTTATTCCCATATATACACATGTATACACACAGTTTAACAATTACAAATATACATAATGGAAAAGGATAAGAATGAAAGACAACATGTCTTATTAAATTCTTCTCCCTGACAAGACTTTTTTGTACTAGAACTGTACAATTTTGACAGTAAATTCGGGTGGTACAATGATATATAAATTTATTTAGGATGAAAAAAAGAACTTATATAAATTTAAGGTTTTGCAAAAGTAATAGGAAGGATGAGAAGAGAGAGAGAGAGAGAGAGAGAGAGAGAGAGAGAGAGGAGAGAGAGAGAGAGAGAGAGAGAGAGAGAGAGAGAGAGAGAGAGAGACGTCTCACGGCAAACGTAATTAATTATGTAAATCTTTTGCTGTCATGTATAAAGCATTGAACCTGGTGAAATATAAATGTATTTTATTGGTCTGAGAGGGTTGAATCACCAAAAAGAAGTAGGGGTAGACTTAGTTCGAAGTCCCGAAGCTGTCGAAACAGTGTATTGCGGATCATTTGGAGAAGCTGGCATTCAAAGAAAAAGTGGTAATTTGACTCAACCTGTCCACATGTACACAGAGGTGTTGCAGAAATATTACATAGATGTAAGTGGTAGTTGAGTGAGCTACATTTGGTACGTAGACGTGTTTGCAGCACTTGGAGTTTTCTCGCGCCAGAAAAAAAGTAAGACGGCAAACGAGTTTTGTTCTGATTCAGTTGAATTTTGAAAGCAGGGAGTGATTGAACATGTCTAGTCTCAAGGGGTAGAGAATTCCATTCACGAATAGCAGTTGGAATGAACGACTTAAGATACAATGATGTTCTACAGTTGATCCCGGGGACATCATGTTCGTTTCTGAGGTTATAGCGAGTATTTCTTTCTTTGGCGTGGGATTAGTGAAGACAGATAGTCAGGTACTAGGTTATGGAACATTTTGTAGAAGTGTGTCATTCTGTGTTTGTATCCTCTATCAGAAAGGGATTCCCAATTACTTTCAATTGCAAGGCGGTCTAAAGATACAAGACGTGTTGCTCCGGTAACAATACGAGCACACTCGTTTTGGATTTTATCAAGTTTATTAGAATCATATTTGGTGATATTACTCCACAGAATATCAGCGTATTCCAGACCCGGTCGGATGAAGGTTATATAGATAACATCTAATGATTTCCAATCTTACAGGAATCTTAATCTCCGTAGGATATGAACCTTCTTCCTTCTCTACGTATTTTGATTAAGATACCCAAATCCTATCGTTATTTTAAAGTGAATAGAAAAGTAAATTAAAGTACGAGATGACTTGCGTTGATCCGATTTCATTAAATAAAATATTGTTTTATGGTTTACCTAAAATGTTATTTATATTTCTTTAAACGTAGATTGAACCTCGCCATATGCCAACTTACGACGAGATCCTTTAGGCAAGTTGGAAGCCGAAACCCTCTGCGCCTGCACAAAATCATTCTCTGCTTTTACACTTAGCTTTAGTTCGTCTAGTCTCAAACTGATTAGTCAATAAGGTGATAGAAAGGTTTCTTGTTTGCACAAATTATATGTTGTCCTTATTCCTCCTAGCTGGTTTATCTGACACGATGTGGCAACCACATATTTACGTGTAACTTGAAACACCTTTCGATGTAAAGTCTTAAAAGGTTGCTTAGGAATTTCATAAAATACACAGACTCAGATATTTAACTGATTATCACGTCCTCAGTGATTACGCCAGATATGTTTGAACCATATCTTTTATATTTTGTGGGTTTCTATGATACCATTTTTAAGAATTCAAGAAATACGTTACATAAACACGAAATACATAGGTACATAGCAAGTTTCAAAGTAAATAAACATATTTGTCATCACCATACAAATAAAGATCTCTAAATGCGCTCGTGTAGCTATATGCCCCTGCTCTGTTTAATCAACTGATACAAATATCACATATAAGACGGGAAGATATACAGACAAAGAATATAAAGTTATTTTTCCCTAAGTTAGGTTCTTTGGCTCCGACCTCAAAAAGTTTACTGAATGCAATTGTTGAAAGTTGTCTTTGTTTTCTTTAATCTATTTTACATGGCGGTAATTCAAACTACATGTATAACTTCTTTATGTTGAGGGCATGCATCCAACAGACTCATCTACATATAATGAGGGAACCTTCTCATTTCGCAGGCATCTACCTAAAGTGGAGATACCTTGTACTTTTGCATGTATAAGAGGTTCGTCTGCATAAAACAGGGGCACCTCGCGTACCTAAAGTGGCGACACCTTGTACTTTCGCAAGCACATCCACGAGTTTCGTCTTCCTAAATCAGGGGCACCTTGTAATTTCGCAGGCATCTATTTAAAGTGGGGACACCTTCTACTTTCGCAGGTATTCCAAGACACTCGTCAATCAAAAACAAATGCACCTTGTAATTTTGCAGGTATCTACCGTAAGTGGGGACACTTTGTACTTCCGCATGTACTCCAAGAGATTCGTTTTCCTAAAACAGGGGAACGTTATCAGTAATTATGGTTGTTTGCAAACTAAGATTTTATTCACTTTGAGAGTTCTAGTTGTTTACGACAGAAGGGTAGAAGAGTCTTAATGACAGACTGTCACTTAAATACATCGTTTGAAAAAGATAAACGGAGCTGAGCCGAATTAGATACTAAAGAGCAGGATATTCAAATCCGCACCTGCAGCCATTCATAGAGTCGTTTTCAAGAATATTGTTTATACGGCAAGGTAGTACACCTAAATCAAAGAGGATTGTATACACACTGCCATTCGTAACATTTGATTGGTTCTTAACGTAGGTCAAAAGCCAGCTTATTCAGCTAACGCCGAAAAAATAAAATAAACATTTTTGTCAGTTTATTAAATTAGATTGCATACATTACACTGGGGAAGTGTACGGGTGATCTTAAATCAACATTCAGTTTAAGTAGATGGTACCTAGTTCTTCTCGCACGAAATTGACTCTTAACCTTTGTTTGGTTTGCCGCAAGCTGAAATGGTAATGAAACATTTTTTTAATGTGCTTCTTCTTAGACGAAAGAGTTTCTATAATTGCGGCAACTTATGATCGAATTGTTTGATAAGCAATCTAGAAGGCGAAAGTTCAATCCTCGGTCAGATAACACCAGGTGTGTCTTCACTTTTCTCGGTCCAAAAGTTAAGATCTTGATTCTAAATCAGATAAATATAGAATATTACTCCATGTATATCTCAAGGTCCTCTCAATCTAAACCTTCACCTTTGCGACCAGGGCAGATCATGATCAGCCTGCTTATCCATGCAGTTTAATCATAATCTCCACTGTTCGCTTTTCACTCATTTAATAGTCAGTGCTCATCCCTTTTAACAATTGAAAGATGGACAAGTCCATTTTAAAAATTTGACAGGGTGCATTAGAAATCAACAAATCTGATACTTACACATTCCGTGAAACATTTTTGGCAGCTCGGCGAGTGTTATTCCAAAAATCCTTCTCACTTCACCATCTATGCGTGTAAGAAGTTTTGGGGAAGGATACCGGGCTCTTGTAGTCACGGTTAATAAAGGATCAATACATTTCGCACCTGTCACTGACTTCTTGGTGCAAACCCACCATATGACAAAGTTAGATTTGTCACCCGAAACTATTCTTGCCTGTCCGCTCTAAACGTCTCCTGAATTTAAATTCTATGTATATAATTTCTAAATTTAGTCATTGACATATGTTTTCTTGCAACTGAAGGTGATAAAAGGCAAGAAGCCTAAATTTATAACATAAGAACACTTATTTAATGCATCCCCTTAACATTAACCTAATGGTTCTGATGGCAAGAATTTTATTTCTGTAAAAGCTCTAAAGCAACTG
>JAFMSR010000010.1:20891112-20954862 GCA_022818135.1 Saxidomus purpurata | reverse complement strand
TAGTATTGTGACTGTGGATATCCTTGGTGGGAATGAAATGTTCACCCATATAATCAGGGGCTGTGCCTGCTACAATTTTAAAGACTTGAGTCAGAATAATTTGATCGACTCGTTTGGACACAGGTAACGAGTTTAAAGATTTGAATTGTTCATGACCAATATGAGATCTTGCGTCCAAATTCAGGACAAACCTTATCAACTTACTTTGAGTTACCTGTAACTTATTCATCCTGATTTTATTAGCCAAAATGACACTGAATAAGCGACATAACCAACAGTTTTTTTGTTTTTTAGTATGTTGCGTGAGATATTCACGTTTCCTATATAGAAATTTTAACCTTGAGTTGGCCTTTTTAATGACTGAGGAAGCCATTGAATCACAAGATAAATTTTGATCCAATGTGACACCAAGATAATGAACTGATGAGGTAGGCTCAATGACCTGGCCATTACAGGATACATTTAAATTTGGATTTAACCTAAGTTTAGGCTTGGAGCCGAAAAGAATAGACTCGGTTTTACCTAAATGTAATGACAACTTATTACCAAAGAGCCATTTGCTAACAATCTCCATATCCTCATTTAAAGCACGTTCAACCTCGGACCTATTTTTACCAGCAACCATAATACCAGAATCATCTGCATAGAGTAAAAGTTTATTTTTAACAATAGCTGACATATCATTTACATAGATTAAAAACAAAAGAGGTCCTAAGATCGAGCCTTGGGGAACACCACAAGAAATATTGGACTAAGAGGAAAAAGTTCCTGAAACATCAACCAGTTGTTGTCGTTCCGTAAGGTACGACTTGAATCACCTTAAGACGTCGGCACCAAGACCTAAAGATTCCATCTTCATTAGAAGTATACTGTAGTCTACAGTATCAAAAGGATCATACCGACAAGATTGCCTTGATCCATTTGAAATCTAATAAAATATGACAAATGAATAAGACATGTATCAGTTGAGAAACCTCGTCTAAAACCAGACTGAAACTTATATAATAGATCATTGTTACTAAGATATCCTTCAACCTGATCATACACTACTTTTTCATAAATCTTAGAGATAATACTAAGGATAGACACTGGGCGATAGTTGCCAACGTCTGTTTTATCCTTCTTTTTATAAAGGGGAACAACTCGGGCTGACTTTAGGTCATCAGGAAAAGGATAGATTAATAACATGGGTAAGGGGACCAGCTATAATGGGAGCGCTGTCCCTGACAAAACGAGAAGGTATACCGTCTAAACCACTGGCCTTTTTAGCACTTAACTTGTTCAAATATTTTTAAAATTTGTTTTCAGAAACAATACTAAAAGAAAAACTAAATTATAAAAAGCTTACTTAGTTACAAAAATATAGACAGAAATTAAAGCTTCTTTACCGGATGAACCCGGAATGTTGTAGAAAATAAAATGCACCTTTTGACCGAATGTTCTGTTAACTGCAGTGGTTTTAAACCCGATGTATTATTTTATCTTCTATAGAAAATACATGATCCATGTGTTCAATGTTTTATGGGTGATGAGGATCCCACTTTTTAAAGAGATGTGTAATATTTGCGTTGGATAGAATGCCAGAAGCTCGAGACTTTTCCAATGTTAATTAAGTAAACTTTATCTACTGACTAGAATTTCGGTTTCCATTAGAAACTTCATAAAATATCAAATAGGTCTACTTTCAACAAGAGAAAACGATCTTCAAACTAAGAAGCTATTCGCTTATGTATATCTATGTGCACTATATGTGAACTATGTTGTATTATAAATAAAGTAGAGTACGACAAGAATATTAGCTAGTAATAAACTCGTTGACTGACATTCAGTGTAGATAGATTCTTATGAGAGACTAAATCTCTGTCAGGTAGGGGGTATAACTCGGGTTACTTTCTTTGTATTTTCGTCGAAAATAAATCTGTATTTTATTTCGCGTATGAATATGAATGTAAACATTTATTTAACAGAAAATATGTAAGAGTAAGTTAGTTTTGGAAATCTTAAAGTCAAAATAATTGTCTGCACCATTGGTAAGTAGTATTTTTCTTTCAATTCATTTTGAAATGAGTTTTGCTGGAACTATTTTATGGTACCATTTTATTGCGTATGTATAACTTATTAACGGATGCGCTAAGGCACACCTTTCTCAAATGATCGCAAGTGTACAGAGCAGTGCAGTGACCTCTGACTAATTCTTTCACCTAAACAGGGAAATTTGGAGATTAAAAAATAAGTTCCTTAAGGGCCGGGTAAGATTCTTCTTATGTATTTCAAATGCTGCATTGAGTGTAAAATGACACACTTGGTTATTCAATAATTGCACATGTTTCACTTGCCCAGATTTTGAGTTTTTATCAGATGATAGTTGATTAAAAATGATACCTTAAACTACTATACAATAAAACCAGGCAATTAAGTTAAGTGACTGTTCAAACTTATGACTGAAGTCGGAGGTATGAGCAGCGAAGCCCAAATCGGATTATGGTAGTTCAACAATTGAAGCCAGTGGGAAAGTGTTTATGAAAGTCCTTTTACTAGTCTAAGTAACAGAATTTTGTAAGCATGTACACTAACAAACATCTCAGAATAGTATACAAGCTGCAAACTTTTAGGTATAGAAAAGTTATTCAGGTGAAGACACTTGATCCTTTTTGAAATTTTGTTCAATTAACTTGTGAGTTTCGACATTAGAAGATTTGGGCATTGTTCGATTATGTGTTTCCATGTCTCAAATGATGTATCATATATGCTATAGTCTTATTTAAAACAATTTTCCAGGCAGTGTTTGAAATGCCACGGTTGGAGAAATTATGTCAGGTTCTTGGTCTGTCTTGAATGGTTTTAGCTGCCAGTAAAAGTTAATGGATTTTAGATTTATTGATTGGGCTTTAGATTGATACATCAAAATCCATGGTGTAGGTTTGATGACACAGATTTGGTGCAAGGTCATGTGACACCATAACACTCGTGCAATATCTTCGGAATTGCAGCTGTTTATTTTTAAAAAGCTCTGCAAACCAGTGATCACTATATGGAGAAAACTTCTTTTAAAATTTAAAAACTCTCTTTAAGAGATTGTCATTTACTACTGCAGTCTTTCCAAAATTGACCTGAAGTCTGTCAGTCATCTGGTCAGACAACCCTCAAAATTTTGTCTGACATTTATAGATAAACTTTGAGTCTGACTGACAAAAAATTTCTAATCGGCCGATTTATTTTATAAAATTCACTGCAATTCATACTGAGAGGGTTTTCTCATTCTCCTTTGGTTTTATTGTGGCTTCCAGCGGACTTGGTTTTCTTTTTTCAGCCGGGCTAGGTTACCTTTTCCTAGTACGTTTACATTTTCAAAGTCAGATACGCTGGTGAAACAAAAAGTACAGTTGGTTGTCTTCAATTAATCATCAAATTATAACATAGCTTTCATTCTGCATGTTGACTGAAAAAAAAGAAATTATACAAATATCTGACCAAACTAAAACTTGTCTTTCGTGTCTGGCATATTTCGAAAGACTGTTACTGATGCATATATCAAAGACACTGCAAGCTGCCTTTTAAATGATTCTTCATATTCATTCTGCTAGGTATTTGTTAGGTTTTAGAGTGGCAGGGACATTTCTGAAATTGGACATTCTGAAAAAATGATGGAAATAATACTGTTTTCATCTTTGTTCCAAGTCAAAAAGTTACATGTACTTTCCACCTTTTAAAAATGGCTTGTAAATCTATCATAAAGCATTTAGACAACTTGTTACTGCAGAAAAAGTTGCTTATAAATGTAGGAGGCAAAGTTGAGTTGGACTTACGAAACTATTTGCACCAGCTTTTTAGCTCACCATCATGGCTCTCTTGTTAAGGAAAGGTTGTGTATTTGACTGTATATGTAATTATTGCCATTGATTTTTTTTCTGACAAGTGTATGGTACATTATTATAGCAGCTATTCAATCAGATTAAAGCAAAAATGTTTCCAGTTAAAGAACCATATGAACAAATTTAAGAAAAAGTTTAAGCTAAGATGAATCATGTAAAATTCTTTACCCATCAGAAGTATTGAGTTGAGTATCTTGTTATTTCAGTATATATGTAATTATTAACAAGTTGTAAGAAACCTATGCAAAACATTGGTGACAAATTCAGAGACAAAATTGTTTAAAACTACTGTTTTGAAAAGAAGATTTTGAAGTCCATAGCAAGCCCTTAGAAGAATGGAAATATTTGTTAATTTTTCCTGTGCAGTTTTTGAATGAAGAAGAATTCATGAAAGATGGAAACTGCACGAAAATATGTATATATTTCTGTTTTTAAGTTAAGATTCTCACTTACAGTGTCCTCTCTGTAACAGATCAGACCTTCCACTCTACATGTAAATTCACTTTCCTGGTGTTATATGTAATTATGAACAGTCTGACTTGGTGCATGATTTTGCCACCTTGTCTGTCATCTATAATTATAGCTGTGACTAAGATATAAGTGTCGGAAAACCAATTTTGGCTAATCCTAAGAGTATAGGTCAAATCCCGATCAATATATTATTGTAGGCATAAATAGAATAGTATACACTTCACAATAGCAACAATATGTGTAGATCATGGCCCTGTTCCAAATGTTAGAACGTTATTGGCACATTTTGATTCGTAGAAACTGCATGCGGTGGCCTGGCATTCATTTAGAAAACTGAATGTTTTCTGTCCGATACTTGAGCAGCTTATTATAGACTTAAGGTTATTGATTTTTGGTGCATGCATATAAATATATATGCATTCTACATTTATTTCAAACTTTAATTTTGTTATTAATTTGGAGACACAAAATAGGATAAAAGGAAACAAAATATCTTCAAATCCTGCCTTACCTGTGGTAAAGATTTAAAAAAAAATTATGCACTTGTAATGTTGTTAAATTACAAATGTAATTGGTAGGTCTGTAATAATGATGATGAAGCAACAAGTTCATGTTTTCTTTGTGTTCTACATCTGAACAGAAAATTAACTGGTTAATTGTACCCTCTGAGTAAAGGTCAGTTTACTGTTGGCAAGTAACTGTCAGTCTTAATACTATTTTGTGCTTTTTTCCTGTTTGATGAGAGAAAAAAACATACTTAAATATTACTTTATGGGTGTTATATGTCATGTTACATTTGAATAGCAGCTGATGTAGCCGTTTTTATGTGGAGTTCATTTGGTGTCATTTATGGACAGGGCCCTGCACTCTGCACTTCAAAGCTAGGAATCTGTACCTGAGCAGATCCTTTTGCTTATAAATATACTTTATGACTGTATGTCATTGTGGTAAGTGATCCATTTTTTTTCAGTACAATACAGAATTCACTAGCTATCATTCTTTTGCCCATGATAATAGTTTGCAAGTAATTAATGGTCGCAAAGACTGTATTATGAAAATGGATTAAAACGGTTATCACATTCAGCAGGTATTGAGACAGATACATTATTGTTGATGTACATTTTACATGTACTTCTGAAGCCAGTATGAAAGTATGCCATGAAAAGGGAGCACTGTTTGTAGTTTTGTATGAATACTACAAAGAAACTTTTGTTTGTTCAGGGTTTTTTTCAGCTTGCATGGATTCTGGGTACCTTTCAATTGGGAAACATGATGGGTATAAATTAAATTTGTAAAAAATAAGTTTTACTAGTACTACAGTAAAAGCTCTGTGACTTTCAAAATGGAGGGCTAGTACAGCACTAGGACATAAATGGGATAAGATTACAACTGCAAACTGAGAATTTTATGCAGTATTTTGGGAAATGAGGAGAATAGGCTGATCATTGAATTGGAATGGGTCTCTGTTTCCTGATGTTTCTGTAAATAAATAGACTTAAGGCCATTCCAGTCTACAGAGAAGTCTTTCAATGTATGTTTATGCTACATGTAGCTTTTGACCAGTACTATCTTCATCAGCATGATCCTTGGTTGAGTTCATCTGAGTTCATTTGCTGAGCATCTGGTTTACAATGCATATAGTAACCTAGTTGAAAATTAGCCAGTGGCACTTAGATGAAGATAATACTAAATGGGGGTAATATACCTTTGTGTTACTGTCTACAATTACCGTATAATAGTCATTAGTTTGATCAGATTATTTATATCTGTTACTTTATCATGGTTATTGTGTCCTTTTGTACATGTTGTACAAAAATCAAATGGCAAAGAACTTAATGTTATTGACCTGTCACCACTTGAAAATATTGTGGCAACATCTTGTTAAAGATGATAGTTCTTGCCCGTCATTAAAGAATTTCATCACACCAGATGTGGCAAAATAATTCTTATGAAACTAGGAACAAAAATTTGTCCGTTTACATTAACCAGAAACTGGTCCTAAGAAACTGTTTTGTTAACAATGTGAATTTTTTTACTAGTAATGTCTAGAGGTCACTAATGCCTGTAGATAGTTGAGTTGGAGACTAAAGACTGCCCACAGTACAGCTTTTGTGTGTCACAAGGTGTTAAAAGAATAAAGAAATCAATGCTTACAATCATACAAGTTAATTGTGCGGCCTAACTAGGTAGGACAGGAAAATAAACATTAGCTAGAGGAGTCCCTAGTGTTGTATTATATAGGTGGTCAAACATCATACTGCTGTACTATATGTTTGATCTAGTAATTACAGGTCACATTATGATGAATAATGTATCAGTTTTTCTAACCAAGGTGATATAATAAACCAGCTGATACACTATTTATATAACCTTGTCACCCTGACGCTGGTCATTTATTGTCCAATTGCCATGTTTTTGTAGTGATTTTTGCTGACGCAGTCTAGTTCAGACCTGTTGATGGGTGATCTCCATCCAAAAACAGTGGAGCTGGCCAGATTTCAAAATTAGACAGTACCGTCATTTTTTCAAAGGGGTGCAGTCATTGAAAACATACAATCTGAATTGCAAGCAGTAAAGAGCATGTTCTGATTTCATGGGTGTACAGGCTGATCATGATCTGCATTGGTTGCACAGGCAAAATCACTTGCCATCAGTAAAATAACTTGCTGCCAGCAGGCAAGGGTTAAAGAGGCTTGATGTAAAATCAGTGATTGGGTCCGGTATCAGGGAAATTGTGAAAAATAGCGTTGTTCATATAAATTGTGAAAAATATTTCACTGAATTGTGAATTTTTTTAGTTGGATAACAGAATGAAACAGCAAAGTAGTTTTTTCAATCATTTGATCAATGAGAAGTGTAACTTAGCATATATTTCATGAAATTCATTAGTATTTTTTGGGCAGGGTACGATGAACAGACCCACTGCCACTTTTTTGTGAATCTGTTTTCCAATTGTGAATGACAAGGGTCCGTTGACCAGTAACAGTTATAAAAGGAAAAATTGCTGAAAATAAAAGCCTGTTTTTAAGGGAAACATAATTTTTTATAGTAACCTCTCCTGCGAAACCGTTTTTCACATCTCAAACCCTTGATAATATCTTTTTTTAATTAGTACAATTTTTAGACATGACATTATAAAAGTCTAGATTGTCCAGGCAGTTCATGCAGAAAAACAAAAAAAAATTGCATGTACTAAAATGAAAGTACATTTCACAGCATTATATGGTTTATATCATATTGGGCATTAAGGCTAGTCTGTATGTCGTGTGAGTGATTTTCTGTAATTAATTAAGAAGGTTAAATGACATAAATATATATGAATCAACATAATGATACAATCAGTTCGTGACAGTTTCAATGACATCAGCTGATCAGTTCACTGCCTCAGGATATGCGGTGGTTGGCTGATATTTTAAGATATATTCAATTTTGTTTTGCCGTATTTTAAGAGGGTAAAACTACGTTTATTCAGACGGATAACATATTTTTATAAGTGATTGGATTTTGTAAATGATCAGGATTTATATATGAATAGAGTATTTTAGTATTAGGTAAAATGTGTCCGAAGCTGTAATGGAGATTCAGAGTCTCAGTACATGCAGAACATAAATTAAGCAACTGGAGTTTAATAGTGATATATTATGAGCTTGAATTGAGACTATTTTATCGATCAATTAGGATATTTTGCACTGAAAAGGTAAGTAAAAGTAAGGAAAGTAAAAATTGTTGACAGATACAAAAATATAGATGACAAAAAGTTAAGAAGGCATTTTTTTTATAAACTAATTTATTTAATCTCATTTGTGAAACAAGTTCTTACAACTTGTAATAATTACTCAAAGCTCACTCCTGGAAGAGTATCAGTGTCATACCCAAAGACACTACCATTACTTGGGCACTAGTGGGAATTGAACCCCAGACCCTATGAACCTGAGGCTAATGCACTACAACTGGTACTAAGGCGGCTCAACTGTAGCTTGATTTTTAGTCACTTCAGTGAAAAGCTTGAGCCATTTTCAGATATTCATGACATACAAATAGATTGGTGGTAAACTTATTAATTTTCAAACACAGCACCATCAAGTAGTACCTGTGTTTATTGAACCTTTAAATGGACTGTGTGATATCTCAGTCAGATATATTTCATACTTTTCACTCACTAATTGGCTCATTTTATTTATGTCAGAAATCTCTTTAAGTAACCATAAAAACCATGGTTTGTCAGAAAAAGAAAGGTTTCTTTCATAGCCTGTTACAGCGTAGATCCATTTTAATACATCACATCTTTATGTTGCCCTAAATTTTTTGCTTTTGACAAACAACTTCTAAAGAAGATGTAGGTGTTGAAGTTCAAACTCATTTCATTGTCATTTCCTGAAGCAAAATTTTGTAAACATGATTGATAGAAATTTAACATAAACTGATTACTTTGAAAATATAGGGATGCTTCTGTTCGAATGGTTGCATCCTGTACAATTAACTTGAATGAAGAGAATTCAGCTGTATCATCTTATCATGTATTTCTTGAAAACGTGTCTGCATGTATATTGAAAGCTTCAAGGAGATAATGATGCTATTTAAAGCTCTAAACTACATGCCAAATTAAAAAATAAAGATAAGAGAAAAAAAATCACAGATGTGTACACATACAGCTTATATGATTTTAGTGCCTCACTCTGACCTGAGCAGTGTTTGAGCTTCTGTTCATTTTGTAAACAAATTGATAAGATTTTGGTAATGGTCTTTGAATAATTTGAGCTTTTTGGCATTCATTACACAGATGGTTCACAAAAGTTCACAGTAGACTAGTGCCAGATGGGAGCCAGATTACAATGGGGTTGTTGAAATATCATATGCCTGCTAAACAGCATAGAATATTGTCTGAAAGATTTGGTTTAGATCAGGGATCACGCTAGCCCAGACTCATAGGGAGAAGTGACTTCTCCCTCCAGAGACATTAGGGAGAAGTTTTTTCAGAACAGGGAGAAGTTTGTACAACGCGTTGATAACGTTTAATATAAAATCAGTATACCCTTTTCATACTTAAACAACTGCATAAAACAAACTTTTTTTATTCATAAAGAATATTACTAATTAATAAACATTCTTGTTACCCATATGGGGCCTCAAAAGAAAAAAAAACATTCTTGAGTGATAATATTGTTCTGTGGGTTCCTTGGAGCTTTTCAACATTTTTACAGTGAAATGCAATGTGATTGCATAAAATATCTTATGAAAACTCTTTTTCCTGATTTTTATCGCCGATTAATGAATTGATTACCGAGAAAAAAAATGCAGCAAACGGTCAACAACTAAACAAGCAGTGTCTGATATTCTTTGCATAAATAAAACGTGTCAATACGATTAAAGAAAAGAGCCAGTTTAATTGTAAGCATGTGTAATTGGTCCTCATTGTTCCCAATCAAGCAATCTGTTTAATAATCGATGTTTACTCCACTATCAAATTGACAACAAACATTATACATGTCAAAATGCACATGTCAACCTTTAAATCGCTATGTTGTCTTGCCGCTTTTGATTGGCTTACTGTTTTTTATTGACCAATGAAAGCTGATGTAACAATCGGTAGCGAGTAGGCGGTGCAGTGTCGAGATTGACACTCGAAAACATTGTCCGTGTTTACGAAAAATAGAGCGACTTTGTTTTCGCTTTTTTATGCGATCACGGCGAAATGGCCGAGGATACGGCGACTATTTCGCCCACGTCGCCCTCAAACGTGATCCCTGTAGATACTTCAAAATTTACATTTACCTCCAGTTTTGATACTGTCCTTTTCTTGCAATGTTACTTTATATCCTTAAAACAGGGAGTAAGTTCATAAGAAAAAAATCACAGCCTTGGAAAAGTCCTTGAATTCCACAACATTTGCTAAATGCTGAAAAGTCTGGCTTGTTTTCATTAATATAGTTCTTTCATTATCGAGTTGATAATGAATGAGTGTTCAGTCATTATATTCTATGAGAAATGTCAAAAGGGGCCTTGGTGACAGGAAAACTTTCAGTTCCTACAGAATGGTACAAATGAAACAAGGAGCTTTATTTTTCATGCAATGAAAACATGTCGCACTGATTACTTAATATTTACTGTTACTAATGTAGTAAAGTTGAACATGAATTGATTTTAACATATTGATTATTTTAATATTGATTATAATTATTTTGTAAGGTTTTTAATGATTCTAAACTATAAAATTTAAAACAAAGGAAAAAGAAACACATGGTTGTCTTTGCATGAGAAGCATATTAGTGTGAGGACATTGAAGCATCAAGTAGAAACCCTGCTGCAGAAGTCCAATGTATTGAAATCCTTGAAACAATCTTTCTGGGCCAATATAAGCATTAGATTTGTGCACTATATATGAGATATCCCATACAAAAAAAATTGTAAACCTGTATCTGTGATCATGAGTATATTTATATTGCATGTAAAGATGTTTTATTATAAGGTTTACCTTTGTTTAACAGGTTTCAGCGGACTGTAAACATAGATACTTCAAGAGATATAGATTAGTTTTCACCTGTAAAATTCATGTCCCTGTTTATTACTCATACTGTCTGCATATTGTCATGGGAAATAAATATTTACTGATATAGTTTCTCTGTAGCATGTACATGTAGGTGCTTTGAAACTATTGGAATCAAACCAGTGCCTGAAGTCTTTGAAATCTATTGAGGTTTCCAGAATAGCTATCATATTGGCTCATCTTTCAGCACATTAATTGTAATATGGAGCCAAGATTCAGTCAGTGCAAAGGCATACATGTAAAAGCTGTTAGCAAAGCTGGTTGCAGAAATCTTGGAAGTTTTAGGTATTGATTGATATGTTTTACTTCTTAGAAATCTGTTTCGATTTGAAACCGGAGTTTACTGTTTTATATCAACACAGAGTGAGATGCCTAATTATGTGTATGTACTGTGGCAATGCATTTGTTTGTATCAGTTTACATGTACATTTTGTACATGACACAGAGTTGCATCCCTTGCTGGTGTTAACACCATTTGCTCTTTGCAAAAAGTGTTGTTGGAGGTTGTCATTGTATTATACTCGAAGTTAGATTGCAGATGATCAGGAAAGTGGTTGTTCTGAAATTACTAGTAAACTGTTAAGCATGTTTAAGGTAATGTGTACATGTTAACAAAACAGTTAGAATATTCACATCTTAAAACTGAAGTCAGAATTTTTCTTGCTGACCCTAGATTATAACCTAGCTAATTGACATTTATGTAATCAGCTGGTTCTTGTAAATGATACACCGCCTAGTACAGTTAATGGATGATTATGATTAATGTGACCTGTTGTGGACAATCAGCTGTCTCCTGTTTCACTTAAATGATGTTTAACATGTCACCCCCCTGGCTCAGCTATAAAAATTAATGACCCTTTTAGTGCAAGCGCAGTCAGTGTATCCAGCATGGAACATGCTCGTATTTTTGTCGCCTAGTTATAGTCAGCATTGACAGTGATGCAGGTATGGGGGTAATTGTTAAGGTACATTTGTACTTTTCCTTGGTGTCCCACAGGCTGATATTAAAACCCATCACCCAATGCCAAAATCGCTTGCTCAGATATTCCCAATTTGGAAATGAAAGTCCCAACAAGCGAAAAAAGGCCCCCATTGCATATGCTGGCACATACGGCTCATTATACCCCCAAAACGAAGTTTAGGGGGGTATATAGGAGTCACCCGGTGGTCGGTCGGTCGGTTGGTCGGTCGGTCGGTCGGTCGGTCGGGCGGTCTGTTGCATTTTCCTTGTCCGGAGCATAACTTGAAAACTACTTGTTGGAATTCAATACAACTTCATACAATGATCAAGCACATTGAGAGGAAGTGCAGTGCACAAGAACTATAACTCCATCTTGATTAATAACAGAGTTATTGCCCTTTGTTAGTTTTCCTTGTCCGGAGCATAACTTGAAAACTACTTGTTGGAATTCAATACAATTTCATACAAAGGTCAAGCACATTGGGAGGAAGTGCAGTGCACAAGAACTATAACTCCATCTTGACTAATTACAGAGTTATTGCCCTTTGTTACTTTTCCTTGTCCGGAGCATAACTTGAAAACTACTGGTTGGAATTCAATACAACTTCATACAATGGTCAAGCACATTGAGAGGAAGTGCAGTGCAGGAGAACCATAACTCCATCTTGACTAATTACAGAGTTATTGCCCTTTGTTGCTTTTCCTTGTCCGGAGCATAACTTGAAAACTACTGTTTGGAATTCAATACAATTTCATACAATGATCAAGCACAATGAGAGGAAGTGCAATGTACAAGAACCATAACTCTATCTAGAGTATTTTCAGAGTTATTGCCCTTTGTTATTTTTTCTTCTCCAGAGCATTACTTAAAAATTACTGGTTGGAATTCAATATAACCTCATACAATGGTCAAGTACATTGAGAGGAAGTGCAGTGCACAAGAACCACAACTCCATCTTGACTCATTACAGAGTTATTGCCCTTTGTTACTTTTCCTTGTCCGCAGCATAATTCGAAAAGTACTAGTTGGAATTCAAAACAACTTCATACAATGGTCAAGCACAATGAGAGGAAGTGCAGTGCACAGGAACCATAACTCCATCTTGACTCATTACAGAGTTATTGCCCTTTGTTACTTTTCCTTGTCCGGAGCATTATTCGAAAACTTCTGGTTGGAATTCAATACAACTTCATAAAATGGTCAAGCACATTGAGAGGAAGTGCAGTGCGAAAGAACAATAACTCTATCTTGACTCATTTCAGAGTTATTGCCCTTTGTTACTTTTACTTGTCCGGAGCATTATTCGAAAACTATTGGTTGGAATTCAATACAACTTCATACAATGGTCAAGCACAATGAGAGGAAGTGCAGTGTACAAGAACCATAACTCCATCTTGACAAATTACAGAGTTATTGCCAAGAACAATATCTCTTTTTAGTTTGTTTGCAAGGTTTTCTGTTACTACAAACTTTCTCAGTTTATAAAGCAGTCTTTTGGGGGTATTAATCACATTTAGTGATAGCTCTAGTTTGAGAATAAACATGTTCTATTCTATTCTGTGTGCGTCAGTTAACGCATGATTATACCCCCAAAACGAAGTTTAGGGGGGTATATAGGAGTCACTCGGTGGTTGGTCGGTCGGTTGGTCTGTTGCATTTTCCTTGTCCGGAGCATAACTTGAAAACTACTGGTTGGAATTCAATACAACTTCATACAATGGTCAAGCACATTGAGAGGAAGTGCAGTGCACAGGAACTATAACTCCATCTTGACTAATTACAGAGTTATTGCCCTTTGTTACTTTTCCTTGTCCGGAGCATAACTTGAAAACTACTAGTTGGAATTCAATACAACTTCATACAATGGTCAAGCACATTGAGAGGAAGTGCAGTGCACAAGAACCATAACTCTATCTTGAGTATTTACTGAGTTATTACCCTTTGTTACTTTTCCTTGTCCGGAGCATAACTTGAAAACTACTAGTTGGAATTCAATACAACTTCATACAATGGTCAAGCACATTGAGAGGAAGTGCAGTGCACAAGAACCATAACTCCATCTTGACTAATTACAGAGTTATTGCCCTTTGTTACTTTTCCTTGTCCAGAGCATAACTTGAAATCTACTAGTTGGAATTCAATACAACTTCATACAATGATCAAGCACAGTCAGAGGAAGTGCAGTGTACAAGAACTATAACTCTATCTTGAATATTTACTGAGTTATTGCCCTTTGTTAGTTTTCCTTGTCCGAAGCATAACTTGAAAACTACTGGTTGGAATTCAATACAACTTCATACAATGGTCAAGCACATTGAGAGGAAGTGCAGTGCACAAGAACCATAACTCCATCTTGACTAATTACAGAGTTATTGCCCTTTGTTACTTTTCCTTGTCGCAGAGCATAACTTGAAAACTACTAGTTGGAATTCAATACAACTTCATACAATGATCAAGCACACTCAGAGGAAGTGCAGTGTACAAGAACTTTAACTCTATCTTGAGTATTTACTGAGTTATTACCCTTTGTTACTTTTCCTTGTCCGAAGCATAACTTGAAAACTACTGGTTGGAATTCAGTACAACCTCATACAATGGTCAAGTACATTTAGAGGAAGTGCAGTGCACAGGAACCATAACTCCATCTTGACTCATTACAGAGTTATTACCCTTTGTTACTTTTCCTTGTCCGGAGCATAACTTGAAAACTTCTGGTTGGAATTCAATACAACTTCATACAATGGTCAAGCACAGTGAGAGGGAGTGCAGTGCACAGGAACCATAACTCCATCTTGACTTATTACAGGGTTATTGCCCTTTGTTACTTTTCCCTGTCTGGAGCATTTTTCGAAAACTACAAGTTGGAATTCAATACAACTTCATACAATGGTCAAGCACAATGAGAGGAACTGCTAAGAACAATATCTCTTTTTAGTTTGTTTGCAAGGTATTATGTTACTACGAACTTCTTCAGTTTATAAAGCAATCCTTTTGGGGGTATTAATCACATTTAGTGATAGCTCTAGTTTGTTTTAAACTGGCTGAATTAAACAATTTGTTAAAAACGAAACACAAAATACATTTTATTTATGCACTCTTGACCAACATGTACATGGCACTCTCACTTTTAAAATTTTATAAAATTCTTTAATTACATGTGGTTTCATTTATCCTTTTTCAGAGTCGCAACTCCAAGATGGCCACAGTTGGGGAACAAATGCAAATTAGTAACCATACAATAGACAAGGTGACCAGAGCCAAAGTAACGTTAGAAAACTTTTATTCCAATCTCATTTCACAGCATGAGGAACGAGAAACAAGGTAAAACTTGAACATAAAGTAGATGGTTCTTAGCGACATTTAGTTCTAGAATGAATTGTTCAGAGAGAATGTAAGCGCCAATGTGGAGTTTGTGTGTCTGGCCTAAGGACGCTTCTGCCATAGCAGAAGTGGGGAGCGACCCTTGGTCCCTTCTTTCCTGAAGTGAACATGCTACCATTAATCTGTGGTGGCTCCACTGAGTTTTGGTGAACGACTGTTGTGAATATGAATACCAAATTCACGCAGTTGAAAGTTTGAACACTGAAAGTACAAAAATTTCATTTGATCAGTATAACAAGGAAAAATAAGTTTTCTTCTGACGTCAGTTAGGTAAAGATAGTAATATTTCTAGAAACTAGGAAATTAATAAATTTATCATGTTTCATATGTGCATTTGTAGCTTAACATGCTGTCAAATCTTATCAGTATTCTGTAAGTTTTAAATCCAAATAAATGAAGTTTCAGAGTAAATTTCGATTCTAGTTTTAGCTGACCTTTGTGCTCAAGGTAAGCTGTTGTGATCACCTGATGTCCGTCATGTGTCCACACTTAGCCTTGTGTACTACATTTGTCTCCAACACTTAGCCTTGTGTACTACATTTGTCTCCAACACTTAGCCTTGTGTACTACATTTGTCTCCAACACTTAGCCTTGTGTACTACATTTGTCTCCAACACTTAGCCTTGTGTACTACATTTGTCTCCAACACTTAGCCTTGTGTACTACATTTGTCTCCAACACTTAGCCTTGTGTACTACATTTGTCTCCAACACTTAGCCTTGTGTACTACATTTGTCTCCAACACTTAGCCTTGTGTACTACATTTGTCTCCAACACTTAGCCTTGTGTACTACATTTGTCTCCAACACTTAGCCTTGTGTACTACATTTGTCTCCAAATTGGCATGAAAATGGTCAGAGTATTTTTCTACATGATCTCTAGGCCATGCTAAAAACTGGGTCAAAAACTAGGTCACCAGTTTAGAAAATAGAGAAACCTTTTGTACACTCTAGAAATCACATTTTATTACCAATCATCATGAAAGTTAGTTGGAATGTTTGCCTTGATGTTTTCTAGGTTAAGACTGAAACTTGATCATACTGGGTCAAACACTAGATCCGTTTTTTAAATCAAAGGAAAACCTTGTTAACAGTCTAGAGGTCACATTTGACACCCAAAAAATATCATGAAAATTAGTCAAATGTTGTCTTGATGATTTATAGGCCAGTTGTAAAACTGAATCACATGAGGTAAAAAAGAACTAGGTCATTAGCATAGGAGCTCGATGTTGGGATTATGCTTTTTCCGACTTTGTTTTGTCTTTTTACATTTATCTAAGAACCAAGCTAACAAAATATGATCTTATTTTCCCCAGATCTTAACTTTCATATTTTACCACTGAAGTACCCGGTAGACTGGAAAAAGAAAAGGAGTGACATACGCCATTTTATCCAACATAAACTGCTAAGAGTGACGTCCCTCTTAAACTGGTTCTCCGTCTACCAATGTGACGCAACATGGAACCGGAACCTATACATGTAAACATAGTGTGGTGGCAATTTCAAAAACTGGCAGAACAGTTTAATTTTCTTTTAATGAAGCAGTTATGGACTATCATATTGTCATACCATTTGAAAAAATTGAGCATACTGTCCATGAGTGTTGCAAAAAAAAAATGAAATAAAAATAAACGAAAAAGGGACATCACTCTTAGCAGTTTGTGTTGGATAAAATGGCGTATGTCACTCCTTTTCTTTTTCCAGTCTACCGGGTACTTCAGTGGTAAAATATGAAAGTTAAGATCCGGGGAAAATAAGATCATATTTTGTTAGCTTGGTTCTTAGATAAATGTAAAAAGACAAAACAAAGTCGGAGAAAGCATAATCCCGATATCGAGCTCCTATGGGTCATTAGGTCAAATCAAGGAAAACCTTTTTTACACTGTAGACAGGTCACATTTGATACACGATCTAGATGAAAATTGGTCAGAATGTTTATTTGTATAAACTGTGGGTAAAGTTTGAATCTAGGTCACTTGTTCAACCAGTCAAGTAATTGAAAAAACTTGGAAGCACTTTAGCAAAACCTTGTGAGCATCTAGTAATTTCTAGAACCTACAGTCTTGAAAGTTACAGAATATTTGCTTTGATGAACTCTAGGTCAAGGTTGAATCTGTGTCACCAGGGGTCATAAACTAGGATACTCCCTGTACAAGCATAGTAAAACATTGTGAACACTCTAGAGCTGTATTTGACACCTGGTCTCAGAATGTTTATCTTGATGAAAGTTGTCTCAAAACTAGACTGCAAGTTATTCAGGCAGGGTGTTTAAGTGCATGTTATTTGGCATGCATAACAAATAGTCAATGAATTCTTCCTGCTGGGTTATTTTAACATGCATACTACTACTGCCAAAATTACACACACTTCAAAACTATTTATGTCAATTAATGTGTGCACACTTGCCTCTGTCAAGATGGTTTAATATTTTATCAGTTCTGACATGGGTTTGTTCATTGTTGTATAAGTATTTGTGATTATATTTATCAGTGTCTTAAAGTGGTATTCACAGTCATATTGTTCTGAAATGTTTTTTACATGTCTAGGAAGTGGATGATTGTACAGTATCCGAATTAAGTGCAAAACATAGTCATTTTTATGTTGAATTTACACTCCTGCTCTTGGCCCTTAACCTACTAAATATTTGTAATGGACATGTCCATCTTTCAATTTGGATAGTGCCCATTCATTTTATACAGGGGTGCTCACTGAAAATTTTCTGACTTGATAGATTTGCAGGTTGATCATGATCTGCACTGGTCACAGAGGTAGATCATTTGCTGTCAAGAGGGCTAGGGTTTACAGTCATTATCAATGACTGTTTCCAATGCATTCTGATCATTACTTCCATAGCCGGAAGTGACTGTGGAAATCCAAGTTTATTTCCATGAACAGATTCGAACCTGTAACTTCTGATTTAGAAGTCTGATACTCTACTTGTACACCAATCTGCCTGTATTGCTTTGTCATGGAACACTTAGTTTCTGCATAAACTAGAAGGTTCTGGCAGATATCCCACAAAATTATCTATTTTTTGGTACCTCATTAACATTATGGAAACATTATCTCAATTTTAGACTTGACATTTGCAAGTTTGATATAGAGCATGTTCAAGTAATTGCTTGCAACAAAGAAGAAGAAAAAAAATGGACTATTATCAGATCTGAGTAAACAAAAGAAATGTAGACAGGAAGATATAGCTATAGAATAAAGAAAAGGCATGCTCAGGATGTTGTTTGAGCTATTAAGAGAACATAAATAAGAATGACAATTGAATGTTAAGAACGATCAGGTTAATGGTTTTAAGGATCCTGCCCTTTAGGACAGTAAGTTCAGATAGTCTGATAGTCATATGAGCAGTCATGCACACCACTTGTGTAAGAAAGTAGCAGAAAATGTGTATTGTTGATGGAAAATGACAACCCTTCTGCCTTATGCAGGACACAAGACAAGGAATATGCCCTGAAGTACATATATTTAAGGGCAAACAAAAGGGGCAGTATGTTGCTCGTATGATTACCACCCTCCAATGGTCATTTCCAGATGTATATAACAACAGTAGTCAAACTGTGTTTTAAAAATGCCGTTAGTTGTAATGCAAACAACAAGATGCTTTTTTCAACAATTTAGAATGTCTACAACAAAAACATTCAGTTGAACAATAAACACAAATTCCATTTTACTTGCAATTAACATATGAGCAAAAATTATGAATATTGAATACTGATGTTTTTCAGGACTTCTTCTTGGTATGATAAATACAAAAAATACATACTTCGCAATTTAATGTTTGAACCCGAGTTTTTATTTGTGTTTCTGTTTCAGGTACCGCAAGTTGGAAGAAACAATGGAAGAAGATGGTCTAAATGATGAACAGGTTGGTATTGTGCGAAATTTTGATAGATGATAAGTTACCTTTCAGATCTGTCATACATTTTGAAAAATATACTTTGTTCATGTTGTATTTGTATTCTCATTAAATTTTATGAACCTAAAATTTGAAACACAACTTTTTTCTACGGTATACATAGTGATAAAAAATGCATGTGATACAAAAATACATGTGAAACAAAATGATTTGATGCTTAAAATACACATGCAAAAAAATACTGTGTCTTAACATTTCATTTGTAATGTATCATTGTTTGTGGTATATTTTGACCAAAATAGGTTGTATTTAGTGTCTTTTCATATAATTAAGTTGCCTGTATCTTTGTCGTTATATTTACAAGTCATTTGAAGTTTACTGCCAATGAGATGTTCTAGTGTGTAGGTCAAGTCAGTCAGAACAAATGAAGTTTGTCTTTTATTGAAATGTTTACATACATTTATACATCTATAACCACAATATGACAGTAAACACTTGTTTTTAGTATCAAGGAACCTTATTAAGACCCCATTTATGTTCTGTATCATGTTTTTATGATAGCTCAAATACAAATTAAGCCAGTAGACATGCTTTGACTGATTTCAGAAGCCAGTATTCAGTATAAAATATAATTAGAAAAGACCCATGTATAAATTAATTACGATCTTATTTTATCAAAAGTAAGTAATTTTTAATTCCAAATTTATATTAATTAGATACTTTGGTGTATGACTGTATGGTAGAGAATAGTTCAGGAAATGCTTGATAGCTGTAAAGTTAGTCGCAATAAAGTGTACCTAAAATGTTTTTTTGCAGTGGAATATTCTATTAAGTTTTATCCTGTAGTGGTTTTGAAACTAGAAATAGTGAAAGAATTTCTTAAAAAAGTAATTAAAAAAATATTGAAAAGCTCAGGTGCAATAATGTTTAACTTCCGAGAGGCAGATCTTTTCACACCTCTGGTAGCTGCCCTTTGAAAAAAATCTTTTAAAATTGTACCAATAAAAGCATAAATTGCGTTTTGCTTGTCATCAATGATCAGACAAGGAAAATTACTGATTGTTAAGATAGTAGTTTCAACAGTAGGTGAAATATTTAGGTGTTTGTGTCACGCGAGATTTGTGGGTTTTTCACATGATTAAAGCCATAATGATTAATTTTCATTTGCTATTAACATTTGTCATACCATGTTTGCTATTTATAGAACTGTCGTTGGGTTTTAACAAATAGGAGATAAGATCAAGGAAGTAGTGCAGAAAAAGTGAAATGTTTGATTCGCCTCATTGACCGCTGTTGGCGGGGTTTGTAAATAGTGATAGATCTGTTTACCTTTTGCTGTATTGGTGTTAAAAAGAAATGTTAAAAGCTCATTCCTTGGCCTTATATTGGTAAAAAAGATTAGTCTTTTGAATAAACAGCCGTAGAAAACTGTCTGGCAACCTGGTGGTTGTAAATGTTACCCTCCAAGGCGCCATAAGAATCACATTCAGTTGTAATATCATGTAGAGGAATGTACTATGACTATGTAATAATGGTGCATACAATATCATGTTGTATGTGAAGTTTTTGAGTATATGTTGCATAAACTTGCGTCTGAAAAACTGAAATTTCACGCTGTGAGTGGTGTAAAACATTTTTTGCATCATTTGTATAGTGTGGTAGTAAAGTGCTTTCATATGTTTTGGTTTTATATTGCCTTAATTAAGTGTGACAGTCTCAAAAGTGATTAAAATAATTCTTTTTATCCATTGATGATTCGATTACTTTTCTATATAAAAGTGTGTTATGACACCTAACTCCGAGTCATAAAAAAATGACACCTTTTGAAATAACCTTCTGATCATATGATTGTTATGATAAAAGTAATTTATTGTTAGAGTAAGTTTTACTTTTCTTGGTCATATAAATTTATACGACGTTTGTAACTCAATGTGTATGCAAACTTCAGCTGATGTTAGATTATAGGGTGATGTTATCGGCAGTTTTTGTTTAAGTCCACACATCCGTATTCGTATTGCGTTCTTGACTGCACCGACACAATGCTGGACTACATTTGGTTGATAATAAATTTTGTGTCAAGTGTTTAACATTGTCCTCCGCCCTGATTTTGGATCAGTTCAAAATTGAAAACATGTTGGTTTAGTGACCCTTGAAAACTTGTTGCATCGTAAATAAAAGTTTCGAAATTGGTCATGAAAGAAAGGCTCAACTTTGAAAATAGGTGTCAGTTCCATAAATTCCCATTTGAAGTATTTGTTCATATAAGGCATTCTTTCTTTTGCATTGTATTCTAAGACATGGTTTATGTTATAAATATAATACTAAAAATCATTATAAATTTAAGGCTATGAAGTTCATGACTTTCCTTACTTGTCTCCGGTCTTTAACTTTTATCAGATTGGATAGAAATCTGTTCAACTTTGAAACTGATCAATAGAATGTCAGCAAATTTAAATTAGTCTTGGTTTGTCCAGTCAAACCTGTAAGACCACTTCCTAAGAAAAACAACCCCTGAAGGAAAGACTGGAATAGCTAAAATAGTGCACAATACATCTTGAGTACAAAATATGTGAATCAGGACCACCTTTTTTAACTTCTGGGGGCACATAGTCAGTTCCTTTTTTACCATAATTGAGATCAGAATGATTGCTTTATAATTGTAATTGATTGTTCTGATCAAAGACATTGTCAAAGACTTGGGTGTCAAGAGTTATACCACATATCATAAATTGGTTGAGTAGTGATTAAAATTTCAATAAACCATGGCAAACATCTCTTAAAAAAACGTTGAAACTGTGATAAGCATCCTAAAATTGGCCACTAAAAGCAGGTTTCTGTGTAATGAAGAGCTAGCTGTTTGTATTCCATCATAGTGAGTGAGTGAGGTAGCTGCTTGGTCTAGGTGACCACTCATTTAGACTGGACTTGTACAAATCACTCTCCAGACTATAATCCTGATCAATTAATAGCTTATTTATAAGCAAGAGATGCAGTGTATTCATTATGTCATTTGCAACAGGATTGACTGGGACATATGTTGCATCATGTGTCTGCTTTAGGACATACCTTAAGCCACCTGACTAGTGATCACTATGCATATATGTATATTACCTTACAAGGCTTACAGGTAATGCAAACATGAATGATGCCTTTAGTTTAATAGCTCGAGTTGCTCTAATTAACATTACTAGTGCACACACCGTTTGGAGAAGGGAGGTGTCATGGTGTAGGGGCAGAGCGCTGAACTTTTAGCCTAGAGGTAGGCGGTTTGAGGCCAGGTAGTGGCATTTGACCATGAGGTCCACTAAACCTTCTTGCAGCATTTGAGGAAACAGTCATGGAGAGTATAGTAAAAACTGTCATAGTTAAAAGAAGTTGCAAGAATTTGTTCTACAAACAATAAAAAAAAAGGTTTAAACTAAGTACATATACTCTGAGTAATTCAGTGTAAGTGGCTTTTGCTTTAACTTTCATTGCGAATGCTCTTTCATGTGACTAACCAGTGTTAAATATTAGTACAATATATCCTGGACATGACTTTATGATGTAGTTTTATAACATGCAATCTAATAAATTGTACTGGCTCGGGTTAGATTATTGTCAATAAATTATATTTAGCTCTATTGGCTTTGCACTCTTCAAATATTAATTTTGCCATTTCGTGCAACCTGTTTCATGTATTTTGCATAGACGTTTTCCATGGTCGTTTTTCCAGGGTCGATATTGCTTGCATTAGATCGTATAAAGTAGTAATAAAACCATTGAATATCTGAGTCATATAAAACAAATCAGATAAAATGATTAAAGTTCAAAAGAAAGTTGTTTGCCAGTTTATACCCTTCTGGCTTTTTAACTGCTTTGATTACGTATATATATATTTTGATACATTGCTTGGTTAAGAAAGCTTTACCTTCAATTCTTGTTGAATGAAAGAAACAACCTACATGGAAATTGTCTCTTTACAAAATTCTCCTCTTCCCCTCACTGCACATGCACTGCCTGGCTGCGTAAAATCCCCACTGCAAAATTTAGAGTGCAAGTTACGTAAGAACAATACAGACTTACCTTTTGAAAGCTTTACTTTATCAAACTTTTGATCTAGCTGATGTAAATGTGAAATGATACGAAGGTTATAAATCAAAATTTCTTTTGTCATAAAAGTGCAGTTTTTCGTGCGTGTAAGGCCTACTTGCAACAGTAAATCTTTGGCAAACCTTTTACACAAGAAATACATTGTACTGATTATTGTTAAAGCAAGCTTTCAGATGTTTTATGTCAGTTTGATAAACCATTCAGTTTGTGGTGTTTTTACCCAATTTGTTAAGCAAATAGTCAGATCTTTGTGTGTTCTGCATTTAAAATTAGGTTAATTCTGTTTTCTTCACTTTGTTCAATTGTCACAGTTTGCAGAACGCAAGGCTAATACAATCCATGCCAGCCTAGGGGTCAACATGAAACTATTCTAAATTTATATAGAAGTAGAAACAGATGGGTTACTTTTGCTTTGACTTCATGGCCTGACATGTTCCCTTTATAACCTTTGTGCCTCGCATGGCCATGGCCCCTAATGCTGTGATGATGTGAATGATTTCACCTTTTTTGCTACTGGCAGTAAATGATTCAGCTTTTTGCAAGGACTGTAGACCATTCTTAAAGTCTGCCCATGAACTACACTGTTCACTTTTCAGCCATTAAAGTTTTGGCAATCTTCCCTTTCCATCACCTAATGGTGCTGTCCACATTCAAAGATGGACAAGTCTTAGCAGAGTCCAGGTTAATGCCCATAATCAGAAGTGTCAAATGAAAAATCTCTTAGGAAAACAATGTATATTTCTATGAATAATTTCTGCAGAAACAGTGCTTTGGTTCATTGATAGACATAATGAATATTGTTTTATTGCTGAATATTATGAATATATTCTTGAAATCTAAAACCAAACTAAGTACTGTAGAAATAGCTATTAAGTACTATTGTATATAAGTCTTGCAGAGTACAACGCGTTGCAGTTGGGTTTGCCCTTACGCTGTTTTAGCAATCAATAAAGTTACAATCTTACGTCACACAAAGGCGAATCTGAAACTATTAATAGAGCAAGTATATATCGGTTAACTCCTCCCCTCCGTACTTTCAATGACAAGGCCAAATAGGGGCGCATGCGATCAGTCTTTATTTGATTCTGACGTCACGTTCTGCCTAAACCGCATTCATGCACTCATTTGATCCGAAAAACGTGGAAAGAAAAAATTAAAGTCATGACAGAATCAATATCGGATATTGTAGATATTAATGTGCACTTTAATTACAATGGAGTAGCTAGATGGAACTTTCTCCAAACATACGAAATGGACTATGAAAGTTTTATTGCGTACGTCCACGAGTAGCCCAACTGATTGTGCGCAAGAGCATTTTTTGCTATATACAATGGCCGCTCTTAGCAAAGACAGACTAGATGTAACGTCAGTTGTAAAATGGGTCTGTCTTGCAGTCGAAATATTGAGGCTAATCCACGAGGAAATACATGTACATACAAAAAACAGAAAAACACAACCAGCGCGCTCTCAAAATTAAAAGGTTTTCCCAATAGAATCTAGTGCAAATATATCTAGAGGGTCTCGGCGTAAACATGACTTTCGTACATTATTTATTCGTTTCTCATTTTCCCAAAGCGGACAACCGGGACAGAAAAATCCGCCTGTCCGACGGCAGAAAATCCCGTGTCACACAAGTCGGACATAGGAATTCCACACCCCTGCTGTACTATCGGCAGCACTCCACCAACATAATCGTCACATATAACTTGTTTTTGTTTATTTTAAGTATAAGTAATATGCACAAGTTCTCGTATACGTACAATTTACTATATACATTACTATGCATTGCTACATGTGTACATTAAATGTCTTTCCGAAAACTTCTTGTGAGTTCACCGTCTCGCGTGCATGCGTGAGTTAATCATATGTCCTAGAACTTTACTAATGATTATCATAATTATGGATATGTGGATAGCCATTGACACTGGAAATAAATTAGTGTGCATAAGTATATCAAGGATTTATTAGTCTTAAGATTAGTGTGTACATTTTACTTCAGTGAAACTGACGAGACAGCGGTCAGTGCAAAACAAAATGTTTGACTCCCGCAGATTCTTTAAATGTTTTCTTTATCATTGGTCGAATGTTTCTGCACCAAAAAGTGAACAATAGCCGAAAAAATTGTAGTTAGTCAAAGAGTTAAACAATGTTTTGAGTAATCGTGTAACTCTGAAGTCATGTGTCCAACATTTCGCTCATGCGTGACACCTGGTTGTAAATTGCATTGGTCAGAGTGCAGTATCCTACACTCATCTTGCGAACTGTAACAGTTTACTGTTAGACATCCAACATACACTTAATGGGTTGGCATATAAAAGAATGGAAATACATGTAAATGTATGAGATAAAGTACAATCAATTAGATAATCGTCAATAAACTACCGGTCCGACTGCCATGCCTGCCATTTCATTTTTATGTCCGAAGTAACTACGTCTCTGTTCATTGGTTTGGAATTTTTTCTCAGACTAAACAACCCGACCCCACTCCGAAGATTGAAGGAAGGGAGAAACCATTGACTTTGAAAGTAAAAACACAGTTCATAAGCGAAAATATCTGTGTTCACTGTCTGCAGTATAGAAAGGAAACTTGGTTGTGATAACACAACAGAAAATGACCGTAAATTCACTTGTATACAAGTTAAGATTTTGGCAGGCAAGCATTTTCAGATGCACGTGATATGTCAGTAGAATACGACACTAGATACTAGTATGTTGGTAGAATACGGCACTAGATACAAGTATGTCAGTAGAATACGACACTTCTACTCTTGTCCATGACCTTGCTTTTGTGGTGACGCTTTGCGAAATAAAGGTTCAGAGTTCCAGTACTGCCGGAGACAAACCTATTTTTCACGTTTACAGATAGGTGCTGCTATATCAATTATCGATGTACTCAAATATTGATAATTTCGTAAATTTAGTTGGTTTCGTTGACATTTTGTATGAGAAACAGACTGAAAACGCATTTTATGAAAAAAAAGCATTACGATATTTTTTTGTTCACCAGACGTCATTATGAATTATGTAAAGGTCCGCAAACATAATTTACCTGTATTATAATTCATAAACTTACGACGGACCTGTACTAACGACGGGTACACCCCTATTTCGGTGGTTTTAAATGGGACTCTTCCTTTGTAGTACACTTAAATTAAATGCAATGAATGATACCGTAGCTCAATCGCTGTGATTAAAAGAGATCTCGTTTAAAGGAGTATTAATCAACATTTTAAATAAAATAGTCTAGATCTATATAATTTCTCTCAAAGTCACTCCAAAATACGCGAAGAACTTACTAAATACTGATTGCCACTTGCATTAAAATACTTAAGTGAAGATCGTTCAGTAGCTTACCGTGTAAGTTTTTGGGCGGAGCAAATTTGACGACGTGAACGCTCGTACCTAAATGTCCTTGAATGGGGAGGAGTTAACCTATAAACTAGCTCTAATAATAGTTTCACATTCGCGCTATGAGTGACGTAAGATTATAACTGTAATGATTGCCAAGATAGCGTGCGGGCAAACCCAACTGCAAGCGTTGTAATGGCCTGTGACAATTTTGATTCATGCTTTGTTAGTGCTTTAAGGAGCTTGAATAATTCAGAAACATGTCCTTATTTATTTCTCTTTGTGCACGTAATGCACCTGTACCGCATAGATTCAGTTTAATTTAAAATTGAAATTTCAGAAATTACAGAAATGCAACAAATAATGTATTTCAAGAGATCGTATCTACCTATCCTTAACACCTGCAAGAAAGTGCATTTTGATATAGAAACATCCGATCAATATACCATAACTCTGATCAAGAGCATGTTTTGTATTTCCAGGAAAATTTCCTCATTTTTCTTTTTTTAATTTCATTTATTGAAGGATGGTACTTTATGTACAAGAGCTTTAGATATAAACATTAAAGTGTGAAAAGACTTAAATGGCAGTTCTTTCCCAGTTTTGGATACTTTGATTTTGTAATGGGGTGCAGTCAAGACCACAGTGTGGGCTTCAAACCCGTGACCTTCTTGAGCAGCTTTCAAGTTGCTGCCAGATAACAATCTTTTTTGTGTTAGGTTCTGTTTAATCGTGTTTCATGTTTCCATAGTCGGGACAGTTGAGGTCACTTTCCCTGTCACTGATTAATTAAGAGTCATGGGTTTGAGCCCAGTAACCAAGGCGACATCATGTAAAAAAGTTGGCAGTTTCGCACTGAGGATCAGAGTCTAGTATTTATTTGTTTATGTAATCTGCTCACCTGTTGTTCCTGAAATACTGTTGAAGTGGGTGTTAAATTTCCCCCAAAGAAGTTAATCCCAAATCAGACTTTAACCTTAGGAACTTTTATAACTATAGCATGTTCTGTAGGAAATCTTTTGTTTTGTTTTGACTGTCTGGCTTGATTGGCAAAGGCTTGTAGCAGATCAATACAGGTTTAATCATTCATGTCTCTGTTATAGTTCAGTTTAATCAAAGGATATAGGATCTGTTTAGTTAAACATATAAACATAGACAGTTTCTATCCGCATTAGTTATTAATGAGTATGCTATTGTTTTAATTAAATACTGTTTTGAATGGTCGTAAGCGCGCTGCAGATTATAAATTGCTATAGGGGTATTATG
The DNA here is from genome assembly GCA_022818135.1 of Saxidomus purpurata. NCBI lineage: Eukaryota > Metazoa > Mollusca > Bivalvia > Venerida > Veneridae > Saxidomus > Saxidomus purpurata. The sequence goes on along the minus strand of JAFMSR010000010.1, from coordinate 20,927,059 downwards.
GGTGAGCAAGCCTTTAATCTTGAATCGATATCTGATCATGATCAGTTGGTAGTCTGCATTATATTGCCACGAGTGCAGTTTCTGTTGGCCACACGTGGTTAAAGAAGGAAGAAGACGATGTACATAGCAAAGCTGTGTGTGTGACAAGCTTGTCTGTAGTGAATCTGGCTGGACAGTTAGTTTTAACTCTTTTATGTATTTCTGCCTTTTACGACAAGTGTAGACTAAATGAGCCTGAACGTGCATTGCATGTGATGGTCAGTCAGCAATCTTCATTGAGCTCATCCGTGACCAATAAATGATACAATCCATACTAAAAGATGATTATTGGATAAAAAGGTCAAGTTTTGTTACAGTACAAAGTGCATGGTCAGCAGTTCTTGTATATAGGTGTTAAAATTTCTTTTTAGATTCTTTGTAAGTTAAGCCTCCGGATGAAATCTGGCCCAGCTGGTTTAAAATTGCTATCTCATTATAGGTCAATCTGCTGGCTGCTTATTTAAGAAAGTTGTTAAAATTTAGGTGAAGAAGATGACATTACAGGATCAGGTCACGTTTTGTCAATGGAAAATAAGCACTTTTCACAGTGTTTTACAAGATAATAAGGATCCCCTATAGGTCTTGTCAGATTTAATGGTATTTGAACAAGGTATCTGAAAGTGAAACAACTAGCTGTTTTTTGGATTTCCCTATATTAAGATTTAAGATGGATTTTTCTTCTGTAATTTGACTCTTTTTGTTAGCTTTTGGGATAGAGATATTACTGGCCAAACTTTTGCAACATTTCTTGGTTTAGAGACATAGATACTTTTCAATTGGGGAAAAACGAGTCTGGTTTCTTTACTAATGTAAAAATGTCTAGGTCTATACTTGTAACAAAAGAATAATCTGCATGTTACCTGGACACATTTGTTGTTCTATTTTATACACTTTATTACAAGCTATTCAGTTTTCTGAATGTAACTTTAAAGTTAATTATCATTTATGACAATGCAAATTTATGAGAAAAAAGGAAGTGTTCAAGTTTCATATTTCATACATAAAAAATTATGCAGTTTTTCAGACAGAACTAAAAACTACGAGCAAGCCGTAAAACAGAAAAATTTTGCCGCAGCAATGCATTGTTGATAACAATTCTTGTTGCTGGTATAACTAGAAATTGATGTAACAAGTATTTTGTTGCTGGCAGAAAACATGCAGAAATCAATAAGATCCATTAGAACTCTTCTACAAAATATCATCCTGATTTATAAGACATTTAAAAATGATAATAAATTTCTAGGGCAAGGAATACCAGAAAGTTGGCAATTATCAAGAGAAAAGGTGGAAACATGGTACAGATCATTCCCTGAGAATCAAGTAGAGAGATTACATTGAAATTATTAAATTGATACGGTGGTTTAGTATTTATGCATGATTTTACAATCGGTCGATTTAAGTGTTTCTTTATTTGGACTCCTATCAAAGCTACCAGGACTTTATGACCTCTTTGCAAAACCTTGCACTCGTAAGGAGAAGAAATGAAAAAAGTCATTGGTACCAAAATCTACTGCATGGTCTACAATATTTGACGTTACAATGTATTCCTATATATTTTCTCTGAAACCACAAGGCCTAGAGCTTAGATATTTGGCATGTAGCATTGCCTAGTAGACCTCTTCAAAGTTTGTTCAAATTATGCCCTTGGGGTCAAAATTGACCTTGCCCGTGGGGGGGAGGTCACTTGTTTTACAAAGGCGTATATAGGAAAACCTATTTGGTATATAACATTATCTAGTGATCTTCCACTAGGCAAGTGGACTTGTACCAAGGTGAGCGATATAGGGCCATCTTGGCCCTCTTGTACAGAAAATATAGTCTGAAATTGCTGTGCTGTATACAACGAACATAAAAATATAACTATTTATACTATTAATTTTGACTTCATAACTCTTGATGTTGTATAACCTGTCTAGCAGGATGTCACAAGCCTAACAGGCTTTTCCATGACGTATACATTATATACATGTTTTCAGGTGAATTTATGTTGATTGACTTGTTATACATGTGATTGATCCTATATATTTTCAGAAAAGCCAGAAACGCCAGCAGCATGCTGTAAAGGAAACAGAGTTTCTTCGACTTAAACGATCAAGACTAGGTGTAGAAGATTTTGAGCCACTCAAAGTTATAGGCAAAGGTGCTTTTGGAGAGGTAAAATATTAAAATCAGTTGCCATAGTTTCTACAAGGTGATCAGTTTGTGGTGGACAATGGTCAGTTTTGTGATTTTTCATGCCAAACAGCCATGGAGTATTCTTTTAGCAGGCCCTTCAGTGGTCAAAATCTTTAATTTGAAGTCCTTGAGTAACAGGGGGTCGGACGTAAACGATGTATCTCGGGGCTTTAAGCGAGAATTTGATGTAGTTCTGGTCAAAATGGCGGAAATTTAATGTTTTTTTGGGGGAGACGGATAAGAAAATTGGTAAGGAAATGTTTATTTTTAATTTGATCGAACTGTTATCATGCCCTTTGTATAGCCACATGTAATATATGAAATCGTCACACCCGTTTTGGATCGTGGACCTAAAAACAAAAAAGTTATTGAAGGGATAAATTGGTCGGTAGTGTTTATGTTGGACTTTCCGTCGTTTTTTCCCACGTTTGGACGGCTCAGACCGCTTTATTCGAGCTTATTTGAATGTTTTTCGTATAAACATAATGCGATCTGTTGTTATGTAATGTGTGCACGTTTCCAATACGAACTATCGCCGATTTTTTAAACTTTAAACCGATTTCGATGTATCTCGGGTCGTTTTAAGACGATTTGATGTATCACCGGGTTCCAAAAGCAACTGTAAACGGTAAACCAACGGACAGCATGGATGATGTACCATGTGTACATTATTTTACCAGTGCGGCTGCTGCCACGATGCCTGTAACTAAGGAATTTCTGTTAAAGATACAAAGATTAGCTTCATATAGATCTGGTTTTTTTCATTCAGCATTACATGTTGGCAGCAAATGTTTGTTGATTCAGTATAATACCATTCGATTTTGTGTTATTTAATTCCATGGTCGATGAAACACTAGTGTTGGCAGCAGCCGCACTCGTAAAACAATTTACACATGGTACATCATCCATGCTGTCCGTTGGTTTACCGTTTACAGTTGCTTTTGGAACCCGGTGATACATCAAATCATCTTAAAACGACCCGAGATACATCGTAATCGGTTTAAAGTTTAAAAAACCGGCGATAGTTCGTATTGGAAACGTGCACACGTTACATAACAACAGATCGCATCATGTTCATACGAAATGCATTCAAATACGCTCGAGTAAAGCGGTCTGAGCCGTCCAAACGTGGGAAAAAACGGCGGAAAGTCCAAACATAAACACTACCGACCAATTTATCCCTTCAATAACTTTTTTGTTTTTAGGTCCACGATCCAAAACGGGTGTGACGATTTCATATATTACATGTGGCTATACAAAGGGCATGATAACAGTTCGATCAAATTAAAAATAAACATTTCCTTACCAATTTTCTTATCTGTCTCCCCCATAAAACATTAAATTTCCGCCATTTTGACCAGAACTACATCAAATTCTCGCTTAAAGCCCCGAGATACATCGTTTACGTCCGACCCCCTGAGTAAGTTCTGATCTGTTAAACAATCTTCAGGTTTTTTTTCACAAACTTTATTTTTGGTATAGTATCTAGGTCGGATTTTTAAATCTCAGCATGATAACATCTCTACCTGTTACTGTTTTGGGCTTTTGATGGTGAAGATAACTGATAAAAGAGGTTGTTTTTTCTCAATGACTTGGCATGATTCAGGGTATTTGTTTAAGTCTTAAAATTGATGTTTAACCTGACTAAATTAATATTTGCTTTAGCCAGTGTTGCATCCTGTCCTGAAGTATTAAAATGACAGAAAGTGTGCTTGGTTGCCTCAAACGATTTATTTTGTTCCAAAAAAATCTAGCCCTTGAAACTTGATTTGTTTGTAAAGGACTCTCAATGCAAAATTCTACTTAATATTTTATTTGCTTCCGGATTTGACACTGGTTAGATATTAATTCCCGGTATTAGGGTAACAGTGAAACTCTACTTCATTAAACAACCTGTGGAGTGGCCTTGACCTTCAAGGTTTTGTGACTTACCATTGAATATCACTGGTTATATGGAAGATAGAGTAACCAAATGTTTACTAGTATTTGTGTACCAATGACTTTGTTACTTTCCCATTAGCCATTATATCCATGAATTTAAGTGTTTTCTTCTGTAGATTTTGATAATAAAGTAAATCTATAGACATAGAATGTTTTTATAAAAATGGCCAAAGCAAATCTCCATGAATGTGTTCAACATGTGCAAAATGCAAAATATGTTGCCAAAATGCTTGCAGTTCATTAAGTGCCTTGCACAGGTGAATTTTCTTCAGAAATTTAATCTTTTATAGTGAAATGCAGCAGTATAATTGAATTAATTTCTAAAAAATTCATCAGTGTTGTTTATGAGGTAAAAGTGGGTTGTAAATCAATTTATAATGCCCCAAAAAGTCTATTTACATAATTACATACAATTAAATGACTTTTAAAATTGAATAAAATTTTTATTGAAGAAATAAATTTGATGAAGAAACATACTAATTAGGTATGATAGACTTTCAGAATATGGAGGCTTGGATAATAGTCTGCTTATAAGCATATATCTGGGATAGCAGTTACCCAATAATATAATATATTAGTAGCAAGACTTAGGCCTTAGAGAGAGATAGATATTATGTAAAAAAAAATGATATACTTGACATCTCAATGACAAATTTTGTTATATAATTGATGTATGTACCAAAATGGTGCGTTTTCTCTTAAAGCCTCAGTTAGCATGTTAGACTGGTAATCCAGTGACCTGCGATTTGAATCTTGGCAGTGGCGGTCGATTTCATGACACCCTTAAGTTTATTTGAAAATAAATATTAGGCTATGTCCCAAAAGAAACTTGAAAGGGGGAAGTAAGAACTTTTTGTAAGAGTTTATTTATGTTTTTAACATTGCCATGTACTAGCTAAACCAGAGAAGACACTTGACTTCATTTTGAAGGTAATAGAAGATTAATCTAAAGTGAGGTGATTTTAATAGCAAGAAATGAAATATTTACACAGTGTAAAACAAGATTATAATAATCTAAGTGAAGTTGCTTGTTGAAAAAAAAACTTCTAGTTTGAGGTCACTGTAAGATCATATCAGTACAGGGATTTGTGGTTTTATAATTATCTTGTGGTTGACATTGCCGCATGTCGCTGTGGTAAAAGTGCATGTGGTTTTTTGTCAGTCGAAAGTTTTATCTTTGTCCTGGTTAAATCTGTGGTCTTCATTGTTGATTTTTTCCTTTCATTTCAAAACACCCGTCTTCTGTTGACTGATACAGTCTCTTGCAATCTGTTTAGCTGATGCTAATCATTTGTGTCATGCAAACAGTGATTTGACAAAGTTACAACGTACACAAGGATTGACCCAAGAGGAAGATAGGGGAGAAAAAGTCACCCAAAAATTTCAAACTGGAACACAAGGGAGAAAGAGGTTTTACTAAGAATGTATAGGATAAACACTGTTTGGCTTCCCTCTGAATTCTTCCTTAAAAGACAAAAAGTAGGCAAAACTGCGCTGAACCATGGTTGTACTATGTTGTCCCTTTCTTATATTTGAAATCAACATTTAATTTCTGATGGTAATGCTTGTTACATATTATGGCCATGTCACTCAGGACTGGACTCTGTGAGAGCATAATGTAGGACAAAATGTTGGAATGCACAATAAATGAATACATGAACAGTTACAATATTGTTTATGCACTCACTGCAGACTGAATGGCCATTTTATCAAAGAAACTTTATAGAGATCTTTGTCCCAGTTTGTGTAAAAAAGGTTGTCTACCTATACACATGTTTTATATTGACAAGGAAATAAATGTTCAATTCATATATCACATATGAGAGATTTATTTCTTTTTTTCATATTTTGAAAGTTTTATTACGCTATTGAAGTGTTCAAAGACGCAACTTAATGAGTAACATAAATTTCTGTTGATAACGTCAGTATATGGTTCTTAACCTATTAAAATTCAAGATGGCTTGAACTTTTAAACAGGATTCAAACATGGTGTTAACTCACCTGAGCAGATTATTCTACGCACTGTCTGGTGTCTGTCATACATGTGCCTCAGTCCACCTTTTCTTTAAATGTTGTCTTGTTTGTTACCAGAAAATGGAGCAATTTGTTTTAAATTATGTTTTTCTTAACACTGGTCCTTCATGCTAAAACTGTTAATTAACCTAAATTTATATTTGTTGGATGCAATTTCAGTAGTTGCACATAGAAAATATATTTTAAGTACATTTTAAGAATTCAGAGGTACAGTTCCTCAAGAAACTTTATATTGTGTGTTAAAATGAAATCGGCCTCTTGCATCAGTGAGGTGTGGGGTTGATGGTTCCTAGTTGTAGCAGTGGCCCTTTAGAAATGTGCCATCCTGACCTCAAGACACCTTTTTGTGATAAATAATGCAAATACACAAAGTCCTTTTTGATACTGCAAAAGGGAGTGAAGGCCACCTTCTGAAGGATCTACTTAATAGTTTCCCCAAAGAGGCCACTTACTGTTAAATGTATGTTTCCTGTATTAAAGTACAATTTCAGCTTACCATTGTAATATAAATGATACAGGATGTTTCAAGGATGTCTCAAAATAGTAGTTTGATATATTATATCTATAGCTCACCTTAGCATAAAATACTCATAGTGAGCTGTTATGAACACTCTATTGAAACCATAGGAATAAATTTGGTTTGTCACAATTCATTACCTCAATATTCTGTACAGGACTTTCCAAGAGGAAGTTGCAGCCTTCAATTAATGATGCTGCAAAAAAAAATCTGGTACTGAGGTGAGTTGTGAAGAGCTTCAATTGCCCTCTTGTACAGTTACTACTTTTTAGCTCACCTGAGCACGAAATTGGTGATTGTTTTTTAACCATTACACACAAATCTAGTGATAATTATGTTATTATGTCCTGGTTTCACCTGAAAATCTGACTTTACAGAAATTTGTTACAGATATGAAAAACAAATTCATTTGTATAAAAACATCAGGTGTTATGTTTTTTTCCCTTTGTAATCTGTGAATAATGGCAAGTATATGGATATGAAAGAAACAAAACAAACCAGGTGTTATTATCGCAGTTGTTTTGCTCTACTGGTTGCACCAGTCGCCTACAAACTTGTTATGTTTACTAGGAAATTATCAATATTTCATGATTCATGCTGCATAAAATGCAAGTCCTCTTTTTCATGTTAAATAACTTCCAGCATGCAATTTTTTCCAAATGACTCAACAAGACATTTTAACCAAGTGATACTCATTTCTTCACCAATATTTGCAAAATCTAATTAAACAGTTTTACGTCATTTTTCCATTTTGTCATTTTTAAAGCGGTAATGCATGAACTAATATTTGTGAGATAATCTTCAAGGTTAAGACTGTTTTATAATGTACAGTGTGACCTGTCTATAGTGGTTCCCCAGGTGACTGAACAAAGTGGTCACTATAAACAGGTGATCACTATTGCCAGGTTAACATACTCGTACATAAAATAACTAGATAAATAGATTTAAAAATCAAACTTACCTACATTACTAATTGTACACAAGTTTATTGGCATTTTAAAAGTTTAAATTATAGTCATGGGCAAACTCAAAACATTAGAAAACTTGTTCACATACAATTTCAACACTGGCAAATTATGGAAATATTAAGTTACTTAAACAATTGTAGTATAAAATTTTGATCATTTTTGACACATTGATTGAGATTATCTGTCTCTATTTTGTTGAAAGTGGTGCTATTATGTAATTTACACAGTGTGATATTTGACATATGATAGTTGCTGTTATGTGACAATTATATGTCATTTTAACTGACTGTTTTAGACAATGTCACACTGTATACAGGTTCATTATGTGGAGACCTAAGGGTGATCGTTGCAAACAGGGTCAGTCTGTATACAGCTGGCCATTTAGGAAGGTTAAACTGTACAATATTAAGTCATCAAGTTCACTCAAGTGAAACTTTACATTTTTTTTCCACCTTCAGATACTTGGATAAAATTTGTTTTTTTTGTGCCCATCATAAAATAATGTCCTAGTTTTTGGATCAATAATACAGTTCTCTTACTTCAGTGCATATGCACTGAGGTGGCAGGGTTGAGATTTAGACTTTCTTTAATAATAGTACGGAGTCAGGGTCCTTTTATTGGGTGAAAGTTGCACTGTGTTAGGAATTGCACCACTGCACGACCAGATTCAGGTGAAAAATGCATTTTTTTGCAAAGTACATGTAATTTTCTTTATAAAACGAAGGCACCTGCTGTGGATTGTCCCTGCCATAGAAAGGAAAAGGCTCAGCAAATGTTTATCTTGGTGTTAGTTACAAATCTGCATAAATATCCATGACAAACCTAATTTATGCAGATAGCATTATAATCATTAATCTGTATTTATATTAGAACAGGAAATACCTGTACAAAATTGCTCATGACCCAGGGGAGACCACACTTAAATACATTGTAAGAAAATGGAAATGTTGTGTCCCTCTATCGAATTAAGTTAAAGTTTCTTTTTTCAGGTTCGGTTAGTACAGAAAAAAGATACGGGTCATATATATGCCATGAAAATACTCCGCAAGGCTGACATGATTGACAAAGAACAGGTATAAATTAACATTTAATTCTTTGATATAATTATCAGGATTTGTGACAGTCAGTAGGTTATCCAGCATGTTCGTGATTTGGAACATTTGTGCACAAGTTCTGATAATGTTTAAAAGTTAATGCAAAGTTAATGGACTTTGGGAGCACTGAAATTTTAACAATACCAGTGAATGCAATGTTAAATAGTAGTTAAATAGTTTTCCGAGGTGACGTGCTTGATTTGATAATTGTGCACTTCAGGTTGCCCATGTTCGGGCAGAACGTGACGTACTGGTAGAGGCAGACCACGAGTGGGTTGTCAAGATGTATTATTCCTTCCAAGATGCTATAAATCTTTACCTTATCATGGAGTTTCTTCCTGGTGGTAAGTAAAAACCCTAAATGCAGATTTAATCAGCAGTCATTGCATTACATCCCATCTTCTATAGTTTCATCTCGAAAGGTCAGGAGCACTGTTTAAAGGCAGTTGTATCCACTGTACTGGGCATGTTAATGTTATACTGTGCTAGTAAATGAGAGTACAGTGACAGCTTTTAGAATGCCTTAAGAAGGGAACGTAATTTATAGTTGAAGATACTGAATGTACCTGGCCTACCTAAATTGAAAAACTGATGAATACAAATACATAGTTATGATGTAACAGCTTTAGTGATACTGACTGTTGTGTTGTTTTAAGAGTTTTACGCCTGTTCCAACCATATTTTTGGTCATTTGACAGGTGGGCAGGTAACCTAACAATCGTTCCTGGGAAGAACCAGTACTAAACTCCTGTCCTCCATTAGAAACTGCCAATTTTCTCACATAAAGAGACATGGTTGGTAGCAGGGCTCAATTCCATGGCCCTCATTCTATGAGAGGCTACAGTAATTTCAAGTCAGCAACTCTAACCACTTGGCCACAAAGGCAGATTAGCAATTAGTAATACAGACTAAGATTTTCATACCATGAAAATGTGGAAAATTTTATTGGAAATGTATTTCGTTCCAGTTTAGACAAAAAAAACAAAAATTATGTAATAAATACACATTATATGCATTGCACATATACACACACATACAATATTGTATACACATATTTCAGGTGATATGATGACACTGCTAATGAAGAAGGACACTCTAACTGAGGAGCAGACACAATTTTATGTAGCAGAGTCTGTGTTAGCTATAGATTCCATCCACAATCTCGGCTTTATACATAGAGATATAAAACCAGATAATTTATTACTAGATTCCAGGGTATGTGTAATATGATTTATTTTTTTATGCCCCCCACAAAGTGGGGTGCATATAGCGTTGCACTTGTCCGTCCGTCAGTCCGTCCGTACGTCCCGAAATCTTGTGAACGCAACTCCTCTTAAACCGGATGGCAGATTTTGCTTAAACTTTCAGGGATGAACAACCTTAATGTGTAGATGGTAGTAAAGGAAGGAATTTTCGCGGCGACCAAATTTAACAGAATTATGGCCCTTTGTTGATTTTTTCACTATATATCTTGTGAACGCAACTCCTCTTAAACCGGATGGCAGATTTTGCTTAAACTTCCAGGGATGAACAACCTTAATGTGTAGATGGTAGTAAAGAAAGGAATTTTTGCTGCGACCAAATTTAACAGAATTATGGCCCTTTGTTGATTTTTTCACTATATACTATGTAGAAATTTTGTGAACGCAACTCCTCTTAAACCGGATGGCAGATTTTGCTTAAACTTCCAGGGATGAACAACCTTAATGTGTAGATGGCAGTAAAGGAAGGAATTTTTGCTGCGGCCAAATTTAACAGAATTATGGCCCTTTGTTGATTTTTTCACTATATACCATATAGAAATTTTGTGAACGCAACTCCTCTTAAACTGGTTGGCAGATTTTGCTTAAACTTCCAGGGATGAACAACCTTAATGTGTAGATGGTAGTAAAGGAAGGAATTTTTGTTGCGACCAAATTTAACAGAATTATGGCCCTTTGTTAAGTTTTTCACTATATACCATATAGAAATATTGTGAACGCAACTCCTCTTAAACCGGATGGCAGATTTTGCTTAAACTTCCAGGGATGAACAGCTTTAATGTGTAGATGGTAGTAAAGGAAGAAATTTTTGTTGCGACCAAATTTAACAGAATTATGGCCCTTTGTTGATTTTTTCACTATATACCATATAAATTTGTTGCACCAAATTTAACAGAATTATGGCCCTTTGTTGATTTTTTCACTATATACCATATAAATAATTGAACATATAAATTTTACATTTGTAATTTAATTTAACATGTACATAAGGTTACCTGTAGATCATTTTAGGTATATGTACAGAAATGAAACAGTGGAATGAAAAAGTTCCACATAAAAATCTTACATACAGATATGCTTGCTCTTGTTTATGAGCACATCTGCACAGTGGGGGCATCCGTGTCCTTTGGACACAATTCTAGTTTTACTTTAAGATAGTAAACAAAACTACATGTATATAATTCTGCTTATCAGTTGACTATATTGTAATTGCTACATGATTGACTATTAAAAACGTATTTCAATTAACGGTTGTTTTAAAAAAACACATAACTTTTTCATGAAGTTTCATAACGTACATAAGCAAAACTCTTGTTAAAGTTTTTATTACCTTTTATGTTGCACCTTGACAGTCACCAACTTGACAAATTTGTTCTAATCAGCAGTTGACACACTCCTTGACAATAATGCTTTGTCGTCCCAGTCTCTCATAACATTCAATTTGCAACACTTAATAAAATGAATTCAGCACATTAAAGATTCATTATTAGATATGAAAATAGAATATTCAATTTGCACTCTCATTTATGGAAAATTACAGCTAATTTATGATGTTATGGAACAAGGCCATGCAAAGTCTTTCAGTTTATAAAAGATTTTTACATTTTTTGTGATGCCAATAATTATGTAACACCATATTGGCACATTCCCTACAAGGTTACGGTCTGGATGTAACCTGTGTTGATTAAAAGCAACTGGATCACTAGGTCACAAGAATTAATCTGTTGTTAACCTCACTCCTTGGTAAATTTCAGAGTGTAATATAACAAAAGAATGCATTCAGCTCAATTACATGTGCATTTATTAGATAAACATAAAGTCCAGTTTTTATTTGAGTTTTAAGTCCTTTGATTTACTCTTCAATTGATGATAATTAGTTAGCAAATAGAAGATGTTTTGATTGGGACTTGGCATCAACGAACAAATCTAATTATGTGTTAAGTACTGAAAAATTCTGTAAAATTTCAAGTAAAGGAGACGAAATGAGTAAAAAGAAAGATAATATTTGAAGTTTAAAATTCTTGATTATCAGGTGAATTGATTTCATTTCATTCAGGGACATATCAAGTTATCAGACTTTGGTCTATGTACGGGCCTGAAGAAATCACATAGAACAGAATTCTACAAAGATCTCTCACATGGCAAGACTGGTGATTTTAGTAAGTAGATCTAGTCTTAAATAAGAATAGTTCATAAAATGTTTCTTGTGCAGTAATATGACATAGATTCACCCTGATTTTTTACTGTTTTTCATGTGAAAATTTGCAGCACGTTCATGGACAGACAGTAGCTATGAAGTTAGAAAATTTCCTTTTATACTTAAAATCTAAGTGGTACGAGTTTCGGTAATTATTTGTATGTCTATGTGCTTGGATTGGCTATAAATAAACTCAACAAAATTTGCATGTGTTCTGTGAGAAAGCTTTTATAACTTAAAGCTTTGAAGACATTGTTAAAGTGACTGTTCATATTTGCAGATTTAAATCCAATGGATTCTAAAAAGCGAATGGAAAGTTGGAAAAGGAATAGAAGAGCACTGGTAAGTTATATGTTTATAGAATGTAGCTCATTGTCCACTGAAATAGGTATTACTTGTTGAGGTTATCCAGTTAATCTGAAATTCAACAGTTGCACAATTTTGTATATTCTCACTAAAAGCTAGATATTTCGATTTGAGTAAAATTATAATGGAAGTTTTTTTTATTCTTTGAACCAACTTGTATCTTTATGTGTTGACAGATTACCTGTTTTATTTTCTGTATAAATCATAAGTTTTAGTTAAAAAGGGCAAGTTTAATATACTTGAATGCATTTTGCATCGGAAAATAAATTTGTCTACAGCATCTAGTGTTAATGTTGAGGCACATCTCCAGAAGTGTATTGGTCAAGACAAAACACAATAAGTGACCCATGAGTTACAGAAGTAATGTTCATGTCAAAGGTCATAGATATAAATGCATACTTGTGAACTTTTTCAGGCATATTCCACTGTAGGCACGCCAGATTATATAGCTCCAGAAGTTTTTATGCAAACCGGTTATTCCAGCTCATGTGATTGGTGGTCACTTGGCGTGATCATGTATGAAATGTTAATAGGTATGTTACAGTACTAGATACACTATACATGTTCTCATGATTTAAACCTAAATGAAATTTTAGTCTAATGGTCTGTAACTCATCTAAGCACAGTATGATCCTCCCGTGTCTGTTGTCTGTAAGAGATACTGATTCTTCCAAAACTCGTCGGTGGGCCAGTTTTCATCAGTATTGATGTCGTAAATTTGCTTAAAAACTTCCTCTCCAAATCAGTGGGTATATTCATTAATTGACTTAAAATTTAACAGTGTCGCTCAAAAACTGGAAAAAACCCACTGGAGTTGAAGACATGCAGGCGATGCAGTGGAGCAATTCAGATGCATCATGGCTCTCTTGTTATGTACAGAAATGTTCATGTGAAATGTTAGCTACTTCTGATTCAAACATTTGCAGTAGACTTTTTGCATCATGATACAAGTTTGTAGGTCTCTTTGTTTAAGATGTACTTCATAAGATGTTTATCTAAGTACATTTACTTTCCTCTTGTTATATTACATTATAACATGAAATATATTGTGACATCATTGGTATTTGTTTTACAGGTTATCCCCCATTTTGTTCAGAAAATCCTCAGGAAACTTACAGAAAGGTGATGAACTGGCGAGAAACTCTCATTTTCCCGCCTGAAGTCCCTATATCCACTGACCCCAAAGATCTCATCCAAAAGTAAGTTATATGCTATCAATACTTTTTATTAGCTCACCTGAGCTGGCTCAGGGTGAGCTATTAGGATCGATGAATGTCCGTCGTCCGTCGGACGTTGTCCGTCGTCCGTCCACATTTAGTTCGTTAACACTCTAGTGGTCACATTTTTTCCTCAGTTGTCACGAAACTTGGTCAGGATGTTTGTCCCAGTAATTACTCGGACGAGTTCGAATATGGGTCATCTGGGGTCAAAAACTAGGTCACAGAGCCCAAAAATAGAAAAATCTTGTTAAGGCTCTAGAGGCTACTGTTTCAGTCCAAATATCCTGGCAATTTGTCAGAAAGGTTGTTTCTATGATTTCTAGCTCAAGTTTTAATATGGGTCACCTGGGGTCAAAAACTAGGTCACACAGCCCAAATATGGAAAAACCTTGTTAACACTCTAGAGGTAACATTTTCAGCCCAAATATCATGGAAATTTGTCAGAAAGGTTGTTAAGTTGATTTCTAGCCCAAGTTCGAATATGGGTCATCTGGGGTCAAAAACTAGGTCACAGCCCAAATATGGAAAAACCTTGTTAACACTCTAGATGTTACATTTTCAGCCCAGATATCCTTGAAATTTGTCAGAAAGTGCAGGTCATGATCAGACAGCAAAATAATGAAAGTGCAGATCATGATCAGACAGCTAAATTATTACAGTGCAGATCATGATCAGACAGCTAAATAATGCATAGCAAACAGTGCAGATCATGATCAGACAGCAAAAAATAAAAAGCTGACAGTGCAGATCATGACCAGCCAACATACAATGAATAGCTTACAGTGCAGATCATGATCAGACAGCAAAAAAATGAATAGCCAACAGTGCAGATCATGATCAGACAGCAAAATAATGAGGCCTAGAGCTTAGATATTCAGCATGTGGCAATAATTGACTCTCTACCAAGATTGTTCAAATCCTGACCTCAGGGTCAAAATTAACCCTGCCTGTGGGGGGGGGGTCTTTTGATTTTACATAGGCTTATTAAGAGGATATCATGAGCCAAAGGTAAAAATTGATCCTTTCTGCTATTAATAACCTTTTTATTTTTGCCAATGGTAGACAGGTGAGCAATACAGGGCCATCATGGCCCTCTTGTATTGTTGAAGATGGAATGAATTCTACAGCAAACTTTCATATATATGATATTCTGTAGAACTAAGTCATGAATTATTGTAGAACCACTCTAGGGCATTTTGTAAGAACATAGGTGAATTTCTTGAATGTTCTTTAAGATGATCCCAGTTTCTGATGCAGTTTTAATATAACTTGGATTACAGTAGACCAGTGGCTTTATGTTGATGGAGACATGCCATATCCGCACCTCCGCTGTACACACGCTTTAATATCATTCTGTTTTAACTATTCACCTGTATTTTACTTACTTAAACTTTACATTAATCTGAAGAAAAGTTGAGCCATTGCAAACATGAGCTCAGCCATTGTGATCATTAGCACAGCAGTTCTTTCCATTTTACAATGATATGATATGTGATATATGATATATTTACAGGCTATGTTGTGATCATGAACACAGACTGAGTTCTCGAGAACAAATCCAGGCCTGTTCTTTCTTCCGCGGCTGTGATTGGGAACATATCAGGTATGAACACGATGGAAGAAGATTTTTGTTCATATACATACAATGTTTCACATCCGATGGTTCTTTTTGTTGAGATTTAACTCTTACACCGCTGATAGCTAGTGATTGACGTATTGGAATGACTGTAGATCATGATCAGCCTGCACATTTATGCAGTTTGAACATAATCTGAACTGCTCATTACTCAGTCAGTAAATTATCAAACAATTGTTTGTGCTGTCCAAAATAAATCAAGTGGGAAAAGTGTTTGTATCAAATTAGTATTCAGGTATAATGCAATTTAGAAAGTTTAAAGTTTTCGTTGTAACTTTTCATACTTTTTGATCACTGTAACAGTTGATTTACATTATGCATAAGCTATTTTGTTTGTATGTTTTAACCATGCACATAGTGATCCCTTTGTAGTTTTGTTATGATTCTATCAGCTTACAGTAATTACAAATGTATTTGGTGGCTGGATTAGGGATGGGTCAGCAAAATATTTTCGTCAGATATTATTTTGTTTATCAGATATATTGATTATTCCCATCACTGTCAATAGAATCCGAATGAACTTGCTATGATAATGCTACATGTATGTTGCAGAGACCGCCCTGCTGCCATTCCAATAGACATAAAAAGTATTGACGATACATCAAACTTTGACGAGTTTCCGGATGTTGACCTCAAGTGGCGTAAGTTAGGTTTATGTATATTTTATCCCATTATCCTTTGCGAAGCCAATTCCTGTAAGTTTTGTGAACAAAGTAGAATATGATTAGCTTTCACATTTTTTAAATCATAGTCTGAACTACATGTATGTATGTTTTATTGAGAATCTTAATGAGTGATAATGTATGAAAATTGGACGAATACAAATTAGAAACATGAGATTGTGCGAAATTTCTCATCCCAGCTTCAGATTTTGAAAAGGTACATATAGGTATTTTAATTGACATTAGATACAAATGGAGTAAGCCAAATAACCTGCTGTTTGTGTGAAACTTACTGACTTCCCATTGTTTGACATTTAATCAAGGTTTAATTTTGTAGCTTCAGACAACATTTTATAGCTTGTCTTTTCTTCATTTCAGCCATATCACAGATGCCAGATTTATCAAAAGAACAGCCAAATAATAAAGACTGGGTGTTTATAAACTATACATACAAACGGTTCGAGGGATTGCCCAAATCTTGGCAGTCTAAAAGTTAGCATAGAGAGTGCAGAACCCTGTTACAGACAGCATTTTCTGTTGGGAAATGGAAGAGGATATTTATGGGGAAACAATGTGATCCTGTGACACAGACATCCATCGTTCATTTTATGATTTAAATACGTTCATTTCCTTGTCTTGGTATAGTGATGAAGTTTGAATTAGTCAGCGTTTAGTGCAGCACATTTATGTACCAAATAGACTATGTATCAGTTGAGTCAATAGTTTCCTCCATGATCTATTTTTAGAATGTAAGTGAAAACTGCAAGTTCAGTTGAATGGACAGAACAGTTGGTATTTTGCACACTGTTAGCTCTTTTGATCAAACCAAATCAGAGTGTTGTAAATTTCGACCATATTCTCTTTAGTTTATAGTTAACTGTATTAACAGTGGTTAACTGTAATAAATAGTAGTTTACTGTTATAAACCGTAGATTACATTTTGAGAACGTCATCTGCAGGATTTTATCCAATTTTATCCTTGTGTAAGTTGTCTATATGGTAGTGTTTATTTATGGTGTTTGGTTAAAATGCTTCTGATAATATACATGTGATGTAAACAACAGCTGGTGGTCTGCTATAATCATTATATTTGCGATATCAATTATGGTCAATAGCTAACAAATGGTAAACAACAGATTTGTCCTGCATGATTTTACACACAGCAGTCATAGAATGTGCAAATATTAAAAATGTGTTGTCTTTTGAGCATGAGATAATAAGACTATAAAGAGAATACAAATTTAATAGTAAGTTTAGGTTAAGGTATATTTCAATTTGTGAACACCGAAAATAGTTTTTCTCTTGCAATTTGGCCTGAAACAAGAACACCATATGAGATGCTCGGTGAAATATATCTTTAATGTTTCACTAAAAGAAACAGTCATGCTTACGTCTATGTTATCGAGAAATTTGGTACAGAAGATTGGAAAAAGTACAAAAATCAGCAATTAAGGAAGAATAAAAGGTATATGAATGTTCATTTAATCTTAGTAAATGCTTGCATATGACTTAAAAATCAATGTGGTATAATTTATACATTGAGAAATTTTTGTTTTAGGTTACAAGCATCAACTTTTTTGTTTGATGGAACTAAGCAAAATGTAAAAAAAATGTTGATTTTTATATGTTATCCAACATTGTTTTCATTAATTGTGTTTGGGAAAAAGACACATTCATAAGTAGAGTCTGTTCTGTTGTAGTCTTGTTCCTGGCTATGTTAGATTAAAATGAAGCTGGGACACGTAAATTTGCACTTTCTATGATTTTACTGACAAAAGAACAGAAAACTGTCAAGAATGAAGTGTGGAAAAAAATTTAACATGTTTTTCCTAGTTGTTTGGAGGAATGACTTAAGAAGTGGTGGCATAGTTTTTTTTTGTTCTAGATATTAGTGACTTTGTTTTTATTGTGTTTATGTGGATGTATGTAAATATATGTGAACAGTCTTTCATGAATTTTGCTTCATATCACTTGTTATTGTAATAAGCAATAAAACATGTACGGTATATGTCACATGGTTTTGTCACACCATTAAACAAGCATCTATGATTTTCTTTATTTATTACGATATTTAGCAGATATTGTTGTAGATCTATCTGCTGGTTTATTTGTAAGATTGCATGAATAATTACCATTTGCACCAGACAGTCAAGATGGGTGAAATAATTATCTTTTAACTGTTTAAAATAAAACAAG
Organism: Saxidomus purpurata; assembly: GCA_022818135.1. Taxonomy (NCBI): domain Eukaryota; kingdom Metazoa; phylum Mollusca; class Bivalvia; order Venerida; family Veneridae; genus Saxidomus; species Saxidomus purpurata. The sequence continues at coordinate 20,908,752 of JAFMSR010000010.1, read as the reverse complement.
TTCGAGATAGAGTTATGATTGGGAAAAGCATATAGCTGAGAAAGTGCAATGGAGGCTTAATTTTCAATAGAACCAGTCTATAGTCTCTTGTCTGTGATTGGTCAATTTTGAAATTGGTTTTCCTTTTAACCAGTCCGATGCATCAAGTTTGAGACTGGTCTTTAGTTTCATTGATAGCTTGACATTTTCTCTGGGGAGAAATAATGTAAAGCTCTTCTGCTCATTGCCTCTCGCTGTTACTACATATGCTAATAGCTTATCTCTGTAACTTGTGTTTTCAGCTTGACTGTTCTCTGGTGTTGATGATATTGCATGAAATTCCTCACATTTAATCATATTATTGATTGTACGAGTTTCATTTACACAGTCTGTGTAAATAGGTATAGAATTACCTGGATATGATATGTTTGCATGAAGATTCAATGTGAATGTAGAATTGGAATCACTCAGTTGTCGTACTATAGATTGGGTCATTTTTGCCATGATTTAATTTTCGCTTTTATTCATGTATTCTCATACTTGGCAATTAAAAGATTTTGCAAAATATTAATAGCACATAAATTTTTATGAGAAAACTTTCGTTTTGTGAATTTTAAATTCCCAAATAAGTTTTTGTATCAAGTCGCTAAATTTTCATCGTGCCGAAGATTATCTAATATACAGTATATTGCATTTTATTTATATTGCAACAAGTGTCATTTTGATTACCAAAAAACATTTCACAAAAGTACATTCCATAAGTCTTGTATAGTCATTGTTCTTATTAGAATAGTATTAGTGCTATTTACCAACACCTATAATCTTAACTTGTTGTTTGGATGAATTTTAGCCATGACTAAATGTTTAGTATTTTATTTGTAAGAACACTGTGGAGATTCCTGTGTTTACATGTGGCGTAGACCACAATCAGTCTGAACATGCAAGTTGTTCGGTCCTAGTCTACCCTGTTAGCTCATCTGCTGTTAAATTTTACCTTAACACCCATTTGAACAGTGAATAGTTCTTCCCCGACTGCAAGATGGACAAATTCATAATGTCAAGGTTAATGCCTTTTAAAAAATGTAAGATTCCATATGCATTGCAGATTTAGAAACACGCTTAGTTCATGTTAGTAGACACTGCTCACACAACAAGACAGAGCTTAAAAGGGTCCCACACATGTAGTAGACACTGCTCACACAACAAGACAGGGCTTAAAAGGGTCCCAGACATGTAGTAAAGAGGGAGATATATTCGTGTTGATATGAATGTACATACAAATACCTGCCCCTAAGTCAGGCTTAGGTTTGCCTTGTGTGTATCTCAAACCACTTTGTACTTATAGAACTGCTTTGAATTTAACATACCAGTACACTTTCCTGTGCCCTTCTTCAGGTATTCCTTTTTTGGAATTCTTGGAGTGCATAAACATATTTTTACGTGAAAAACATTGGCTTGAAAGAGAAATACATACAGTCTTGAATCAGATGTGACCTGTTATAATGAAGGATTTTGTATGGAGTATATCCTTGTATTTATGACGTTTATTCAGGATTGTATACAGTGTATATAAGTTGCCAGTGTGTGCACTGAATGGGACTTGTGTAAAGAAATAAGAGGTTCAGATGTATGAGAGACTATGGTAGTAATAATTATGATGATAATAAGTGATAATCCTGATAATAATAACTGTACCAATAATAACCTGCCCAGATAGGGTATAGAACAAGGACTTCACTAACCACTGTGCTAATCTCACAATATTGCTGCTGTTTTGACGGGTACCTTGTTGCTATTTTATGGAAAAAAAATCTTTTAGTGTAACATCTGATGAAATAATTTGATTTTCATTTCTTAATGCAAGAGCAGGAGATGTGTTTATATACAAAAAGCCTTTACAGGAAAGGATCATTTTTGGAAAGACTAAATGCACTTTTTGAGTATTTTTGATGTTTTTAAAGTGAGAAAAGTGGCCCTTTGATCGAATATCTCAGGGCAGCAATATGTGATTATTGTTTTGTGCTATTTAATACTTAGTTTCAATCAGTTTTTTGTCTGGTTGGACAACAAAGTTCACAGTTGCGATAGATTGTGCTTAAAGTTCTGAAGTGCTGGCAGCCCATTTTTGCTGCTGGGGTTACTTATTTCTGACTGTGCTGACAGTGTAGGTAATGATAAACCTTTACATCCCTGTAGATAGATAAAGGTCAAAACTGTTCTGTCAACAGTTGGTAGAGTTTAATAAGGTGCCACATAGGTGATAAATTGCACCATCAAGAAATTAGAGCAGGGGTCTGGGTTTAGAATGACATTAAAACCCCACGCAAACAAACAAGGCAGTGTTTTCTGTGCTTTAACTTATAGCTAGGTGAATATAGAGATCTCAATGCAGACATGTTGATTTGTGATAACCAGTTGAAACATTCACGATGAGAATGAAGCTTCGATCCAGTTGTAATACATGTTGTTAATTTATGCGAGCATGGAGATATGTGCCATGTATTGATGTTTTAAAAACATTTTATTTGTTACTTGATGCTGAATAACAAAACACCTGTTGATTAAAATTGCTAAATGAAAGTGTGTTTGGTTTTTCTTGGATAATACACGTGTTTAGTTACACATACATAAATGTGTACAGTAAATTTTGTATATGACTCCTATGGATAATGGTGACACTTGAAATTTTTCTGGGCTGATATTTTGCCTTCTTTAATATGAAAATGCTATATGAATACCGGTATAACATAATCCGGATAAAGGACCAAATTTAAATGGTGCTGAGGTGTTGGTAATATATGGAGGACACTGTATTATATTATAGCAACAGTTGAAGGTTTATTTTGCTTGAACTCCGACTTAGCAGAATGCAGAATTAACGTGAAAAATCATCCAAAGACATTGCAATCAGTTTAACTACACTTGTAGTCTATGATTTAATCATTGGTCCTTGCCAGAACTTGTCAAATGTTTGGTCATCAGTACTGGACTCTGCAGGTAACTGAAATGCCGGAACTTCCTTTGCTTGCTCTTTCAACACTTCCTGTTGTTTCCGGGCCTCCACTTGTTTCCTGCAGCATCGAAATCGACTGAAATACGTATACATGTATACAATTAATGGTTTGAAGTCTACCTGATACTAATTAAGAAGGCATGAAAACAATGAAGTTGGCCATTTAGGTCTGCATATGCAATGACTTCCACTTGTATCCTGCTATACTATAAACTGCAATACAATACAATTTAATACAACACAAGATTTATATATTGTCATATTATATACTATTTAAAGGCAACTTCTAACGCACCACCTGCCACCTTATTTAATTATCAACCCTGCCAATATCTGCCAGATTATTTTTATCTATCTGTGCACGAAAGCTATCATGTCTTGCACTTATGAAGACACTGGTAAGATATTTCCGTTACTTGACTTTCAAAATGAACGAGTGATACAAATTTCATACGGAAAAGAATGTTAAGAGTGGGTTTCCTAAGGAAGATCATCAAAGCAATAACCCATGTTAAGTATACGGATGTTTAAACGTTAAATTAAAATTATCTGCCATAATTATGATTTGTACCACTCGATCATTTTGAAACTCATGTAACAGAAGTATCAATCCTGTGTCTTCATCGAAAGCTAAAAATAAGCTGGCAGATATTGGAAAGGTTGATAATCAAAGAAAGAAGGAAAAAGGCAGGTGGTGCGTTGAAAGTTTCGTTTAGTATATACATTTGTTACAAGGTATGTATAGCCATCGGCCGACGCTCTTTTATATCACTGAAAAAAAAAGATTTCGAAACTTATTTCGCGGGATAGATTCACCTAGGATACTCCAGCTTTTATAATACAGTTCAACCTCTCTGAACGACACCTCCCTAGAACAACGACACATTTTCTTATTGAGTCAGTTATATTAAAAGATATCGGCCTCCCCAGAGCAACACCTCTCTACAACAAACACGTTTCTGTGTTCCCTCCTGAGAGGTTGCATTGTATGCCAAGGCAAAGAACGTAACTGCGTGAAAACACGTTTGCGTGGTTTATTAAAGGTCCCATTAATCGGGCCACAACTTACCTGCAGTATCTCTCCTGTGCACCGTAGCATTTCTGTGCCATATACTCCCTGGCTCTTGCAACCTTTTTGTTCTTCCTGCACCAGAACCAGTAAATGAGTATGGCTGCCAAGGATACAGTAATGACACCGAGGCAAATACCAATAAGTTGAAACTTCTTCCAGCTGAAATGTTTACAGACATCACAATTAAGTTACACCACACTGATTTAACGATGTATAAGAAGAGTCACAAAAGATGTCTAGAAACTTTTAGTAGCCTTGACATTACGAATGCAAAACTTCTTTCCCGGTGAACCTTAACATTAAAAGAAGACTTATTGCTGAGAATAATATACGGTACCAAAGTGAGTAGAGAATGCATTTAGAATCATAATTCCACCAGTCCCCCTTTCAATCGCAGATTTGCCCTAGTTCGGTGACCGTCCTCTGTGATGTCAATAACGAAATGCCGCATTAATTATCCCTGTAGACTTTTCCTATATTTAAGCTCCCGTTTGATTACAGATTTTAGCTCATATTCTGGAAATTTCGTGTTCAGTTAAAAACTTACAGTTACCATAGGCGTACTGTAAATTTAAGGGCGTGTCAAATAAAGAGATACGGGGTAATCGGGTGTACGACATTTCGCCGAAAACCATTTTGCCGATACGACATTTCGTCGAATATGTTTTCAATGAAATGTCATGGAAGCAGGGCAATCATTTCCATTTAAGCAGTATACCAGCCTATGATCACATATACATTGTATAGCCAATACTGACAGAAATGATTTAGAAATCACATTGAACGGGAATATTCATAATGTCTCGCACTTCATACCATTTACCTTAAGGTAAACTGTCAAGCACAGCACATTGCTGTAAACTGTAAAAGGTTAAGTCATTAACTGTTAGTACCATGGAGCATTCTGCCATTGCATATAATTATCAACCTGTATATTCATGCTTTCTGCCATTTCGCATTTTTGGTAAGCATTACCTCATACAATCAATGGAACTGCCCGAATCAAAAGCTGGACAATTCCATTCGGAACTTTCGCAGGTTAAGATAACCGCCAATGTGTTCCGAGTGACAAAGCTAAGTATTCGTAATATTGTGAAACTCACCTTCCCCCGGGTTCGCAACATCCAACATCTGTGTCAATGTTACAGCATTCTGTCTTTCCAAGCTGCACACTTATCTCGCTTTCACAATCGACGTAGTTGTCTGGGGCCGACGGGTCGAGATTTTTGTCTACAACACAGTCAGGATTGTCGTAGTCTGAAATGTACGATAAACAACTCTGCTCTTGTAAAATTCAATACTTTCGCTGAATAAATTTTATATTGTCTCTCAAAATATACTGCAACACCTGCGCATGATGAAAAATCAAAATAAATAAATAAATAATAACACACAAAACATACTGCCTTCGGATTCATAGTTATACACTGTCTTTTTTTTCAAACTTGAAATGCCCTTTCGCAAATACTAAATGGTTTTGACCATTTCACTGGCGAGGTCCTGCATCAAATAACAAATTATTCACGACAGCGGAAACCTGTAGAAACCTTAAATAACAAAGGAACGGAGAAAAGAACAGAGCAGAACATATTTTAATTGTACATAGTTTATCATCCATATACAGCCTGTAGCATACACTACATTAAAATGATATTATGCGCATCTTGCTGTAGATAGTGTATTTTAAGTGACAGTTTTATAAAAGCAATTTCGGTTGCTACAGCACATGTGCATTTAAATGTGTTAAATTAATGATATTGCCGCATTAGTATTTGAAGTTGGTGCTTTAGAAATAAAAAAATCGGACTAATAAAATAATTCTTCGCAGTGATCTCCCTTGTGTTGTTGGTGGTGGTGGTAGAGATTTTGGCAGTGGAAGGGAAGCAACTCCTACATGCAGTTGTTTTTTTAAAAAAAAGACTGCCCCAGTCAAAATAGGAAAAGTAATTCTTGGACAGTTATTATTTCGTATTGGTAGCAGGAAGAGTTTGGTGTATTGGGTTAAAAGCTATTATTTCCTCTACCCTTTTTACACACACCTATTTCAGCTGGATTTTTATTTGAAGACATGGGGAACTGTAATGACCACTACCGATATCACAAAAATCAAGGGAATTAAGTCAAATTTCATGTGGCATCACGGTGTCTACAGAGTTACCCATCTTTTATCGATATTTGCGAGCGTGTGTGATTTACGGGGCCATAAAACCAGTCACGTGTAACTGCGCCTGCCAAACTGGAAAAATCAATATATCGTTGTTTTTTTAACCAAGATTATTTATAGCCTAAGGGAGATGTGAAAGTTGAAATGTTACTAATTTAGGTAAAATTTAGGTATTGTGTTTTTTCTTCTGACTATTATATACCGAACGATATCACCTTATTTTCAATAAAAAAAATATGAATAAAATTGTTTCAAGTGGGAAGCACAATATCATTAAAAACGTGTTTATAAAATTTAATGAATTTGATCATATCTAATGTAAAATGAAGTGCGTTGAAAATACGAATCCAGTGATACTAGTAATAATAATTGTTGACAATAGTAACAGATCGAGAAACTCAAAAAGCTGTTACACTCGTTGTTCTTGACATATTTGAATGAATCTAAAATGTGTTCATTGGAGAACTTAAATTGTCGACTGACCTCTTCGCACGCGCGTTATTTTGTTTGTTCATGTCAACAAATACCTTCTGAAAAATTTAATGATGGACATGGAATTCAAGAACATGCGTGCACGGCAAATCAATTGTTATTGGGGCATGGGAAAGACACGATGCTTTTTTTAAATGTAGACAACTTTAAATGTCACCCTTTACTAAGTTTGGGTCATACGGGTCTTGTATATAATATGATGAAAAGTTATATAAATTATCATTGTATAGTTCTAGAATTCAGTAAAATATATTCGTTTCATAGACATATTTTTTCTTTTGAATCGGTATAAAACAAAACCCAATATACAGCTTATTTAGTATTTTATTACGGGTCATTATAAATGTTACGTAATGTCCGGCCATAAAACACTATAACCGAGCAGACGGGTCGATCATTCGGAAGAGCGCGACAGTTGGAAAAATAGAATATACATATAAACGTTTCAAAAAACAAAAAAACGAACATGTTTTATTATTCCTTTTTTATTGAAATGATATCACAATGTTTTATTCTGTTCCGTTCGGGATCGTAAAAAGTTGTTATAGCGTATGCGCTTCGCTTTTCTTTTCAGTAAAACTGGCACATTTTGCGCGTTTTACTATAATGAAGTTTTAAATTTAAAACATGCAGAATTAATGAAGTCTCAAAAAAGGCAAAAATCATTAAAAAGGGGAAATGTTGTGTGTGATTATGCCTCTATGATTATTAAATAACTTCATTAGTTTAAATTTCATCACTAAAGTAGTTAATTATAAACATGTATAGTAAATCACAGGTGTGTATTAGCCTTGTATGTGACACTCTGCTACGTGTTTGAGCGGTTCAGTGGTCTAGTGGTTAACGCTCTGGACTGGTATCCAAGGGTCGCAAGTTCGACCCCGCACCTCTATTAACAAAACTAATGATCTTACGGATGAGACCTAAGACCGAGATGTATTGGTGCTGTACATCGGGCATGTTAAATAACGAGGGACTGTCTCTTGAACGGGACGCGTTCTGTATCATGCACTATCCCCCGAAAACTAAAACAACTTTAAAACTCTTCTGGGGGCGTTGGTAATATGGATTATCCGGTACCAACGATAAAACTATACAATAAATACATACATGCGACATGCTGGAATCTTATATAGCCGCGGCCGCGGCTGTATATATAGAGAATATTAGGTTACTGTCTTAGTGTGATTGAATTTATTAGGCGAGTTGGAGAAAGGTTTATACGGCGAGGCTCTGCCGAGCCGTATAAACATTTCGGAGACGAGCCTAATAAATTCAATCACACTAAGACGGTAACCTAATATTCTTTTTATCCTACCTTTTACATAAAAATTGTCTTTTTCGTTTTTTTATTAATTAAGATTAAATTCCAGCTTTAAAACTGTCTGTCGCTATGACGCGTATGAATACATTACATCACAACCCAGTTACACATTTATTTCGATCAAGTTAATACACTACACAAACACGTCCGTGTTAGACTGAAGTGAAACAACATGCAAAAATAAAACTTAAAAAGCTCAACACCTAAAACTGTTATTTTAAGCTATTCTAAACTGAATGAGATAAACTTTATTGGTATGCTTTATTAATTTCTGCTACTGAGTCATATATCCCGATAAGTGACGTCAGTCAATACAACATGTGTCATGAACAGTGATGACGTGAAATATTCACTAAAAATACCGGATTTTAAACCTTGTTAGCCATTCAGGTGGTAACCACGATTACTTACTGATTGCATTTATAATAAATATGGACATTTTGAACACTGAAGACTGCACCATAAAGCAGTGATGGTAGGATAAAATAGATAGGTAAAATGATTTTATCCTACCATCACTGCTTTATGGTGCAGTCTTCAGTGTTCAAAATGTCCATATTTATTATAAATGCAATCAGTAAGTAATCGTGGTTATCACCTGAATGGCTAACAAGGTTTAAAATCCGGTATTTTTAGTGAATATTTCACGTCATCACTGTTCATGACACATGTTGTATTGACTGACATCACTTATCGGGATATATGACTACTGTAACAGTACAGTAGCACAGTAGCAGAAATTAATAAAGTATACCAGTAAAGTTTATCTCATTCAGTTTAGAATAGCTTAAAACAACAGTTTTAGGTGTTGAGCTTTTTAAGTTTTATTTTTGCATGTTGTTTCACTTCAGTCTAGCACGGACGTGTTTGTGTAGTGTATTAACTTGATCGAAATAAATGTGTAACTGGGTTGTGATGTAATGTATTCATACGCGTCATAGCGACAGACAGTTTTTAAGCTGGAATTTAATCTTAATTAATAAAAAAAACGAAAAAGACAATTTTTATGTAAAAGGTAGGATAAAAAGAATATTAGGTTACCGTCTTAGTGTGACTGAATTTATTAGGCTCGTCTCCGAAATGTTTATACGGCTCGGCAGAGCCTCGCCGTATAAACCTTTCTCCAACTCGCCTAATAAATTCAATCACACTAAGACAGTAACCTAATATTCTCTATAAGGGTCATACAACTGATCCACTTTAACCCCATTCAAGTGTAAAGATTATTTGAATCGTTGTCAATTTGTTATATCAATTTAAATGATTATATCTATTTATCCTTAATATTATGATGCATTTGCTTTACTTATAACTGTTAATGAAACATGTAATTCAATTCCATTTACAAGTACCGTGTGAAGAATAACAATCGCGTTGATAACAGTCTTACGTTATTTTAATGAAAATTGACAATATACATTGAACAAGTAATATCACCTGTGCCCTGATGACACTACCCCTACCCCTCTTACCCAAGGTGCGATCCGGTCACAAGGTTTTGTTTGAATTCATAACTTTTATAACACTTGTATAAGTTCAATAAGGACTGCAAATATATCCATTAAACATAATTATTTTTATATATCTAAAAAGTAAAATGAAATATCGAGACATCGTAATAGTGACATTTGTTCTGTTATTTTAGCAAAAAGGTGAAAATTTGAATTAAAGTTCAATATTTGCACCTAAACTGGCATTGTTTCGCGTTTCCACTATAATTCAATGCCCGTAAAAACGGTCGGTAATGGTTTTTAAACGTAAAAAGGACCATTGATTTAATACTTTAGATTGACAAAAAAATATTCATGAAATGGCAGACAAATTAAACTAACATTTGTGATAATGACAAATTTTTTATGTTAAACAGAAAGAAAGTTATGACGAGTTATTTAATAATATCCTTCTTTACTCTTTGTAAAAACGCATGTCGGTTTTCCAATACACGATGGTTAAAATAGTTGGGGATGAAAATGAGCATAATTCCACTTCAAAAGTAAATACAAATGTAAATCAGTTTTGCGAAAAACAACGGTTTTCTCATCTGGTTCCGTTAGATATACTAATATACCCAAACAGCGCGAAGGAACATCTATTTAACATAAGCAGTTCTAATTGTCAAACGTTTGAAGTAAACGGAGCAATATACTAGTATGTAAAGCAAGTAGCTGGGATTGTATTGATTACAATCATTATGCATGAATAGCGGATGAAATATCGCACTATTTCTCATTGTTCAACGGAGGAACAACGGAGCTGTCACGGTACATTGTACAATAACGGAGCAACCATCTAGCGGAGCAGTGGGGTAGCGGAGCAGCGGAAATCACCGATCTGAAAGCCAAACGACGGAGCAGTCTTATTTAAATATTTTCAAGACGAATGAGCGAAACGTTTATTTGAAATTTAGACGCCGAAGAGTACAGAAGTAATAAGTCATGACTTATACGTGCGACACGTGCGGGCGATCCTATTTGCAGAAGAGGAATTTGATACGACACATAAAAGAAACACACACTGAAACTAAACACTGGAATTGTACAGAATATGGATGTTTGTCAAAATTTATTCGCAGAAGTTATCTGACGAATCATTTACGTTTAAAACATGGATTTCAAAGGCATGAAGCTAGATCGAAAGTTATATACTCTTGGAGAGGAGACAGCCGGAAAAGTAACTGCAATGAACTGGACATTGAAGTCACCAGTGGTTACGGCAAAGATAAAGATACAAGTTATCTTGTTGCTGATGTGGACGCAGGTGAAGATGTACAGGAAGATTTGTCAACTTGGATAAATCGTGTGAAACATGATGGTGGAGATGGACACCAGATTGCTGAAACTGAAGAAAATAAAAACTTCGACGTAATTATGATAAGTGATGACGCGGACGAGAGAAATGAGAGCTATCTGAGGACTTTTTAAATTCTGCATACAAACTTCTAAAGAAGGTAGATGTTTGATGGAACTTTTACACTTGCCGATTACATGAGATTTCTGTGGATTGTTTATTGGAGTATAGATCTAGAAAATTCTAACTGGAGACTATTAAAAGTGTGAACATATCCCAAGTGTTTCAAACGATTACAATAGTTGTTGAACTTGGGGAATTCCGACGCGAGTGACGACTGAAGAGATAGCAGAACAATTCAGATGTCTTTGGACGAATTAACATACCTATGAAACGGGTTTGGACATTTTATTCATGCTATAAAACTCGGTCATTACTTATATTTTTCACAAGGGGTATTGTATGTTGTATTTTAATTACATATCGTTTTCGTATCAACTTAAAAGCTGTACTAGTGCATCGGATACTCTCAGACTATTGATATATACGGAATATTATAACAGTCGGTTGATCTGCGGCGTCGTATCTTTTGAGTTGGCTGTGTAGTTCCAGATCACACGAGAGGCGGAGCCTCGAGTGTGATTCTGATCTATGCAGTCAACGAGAAAGATACACACGCTGATCAACCGACTGTTATAATATACCTTTTATTATATACCTTTTACCGAATATCATATGTGAACTTCTATATAAACGTTAATTTGTGTCATTAATGGCAAAAATCAACATAACGCGCTATTTCGCGTCACGTTTTATATGACGTCGATGACGTCACTTCCTGCTTCCGTGTATAAACAAACAACAGTAATAAAAAGTAAATGCAAAATGTAAATCATCTTACTGGTTTATTTAATGCGAAAAAGACGCTGTATTCATTTGTCTTCAAATGTGGCATTAAAAAACAATGTGACGACAATGAAACTACACTTATTTTACTGCATCAATGTGGATTTATTTTTCAACTTTTAGCGTAGGAATATGATATGAATATGCATTTGTGTACAACTTACACGGTGGACAGATAAGATACGGCTAAATCCATCTGATACGGAAAATTTGATACGGGATGTTGTATTTTACTGCACAAATACTAAAGAAAATTCAGATAAACATTAGTAGGTATATAATAAATGTATGTATGTTACATTAAAATCATATCGTATCTGCTAGGTTACAATACTTTATCTGTGCATGAAATACCATGCATCTATTTTTAAAAGCTTTAAAGGCTCTGATTTGTTTCAAACTAACAAACTTTTAGATTGATAAAATAAATGCTGATTTGTTGAATTAAATAAAGTGAGAAATAAATATCTACACGGAAATGTGCCATGATCATTTTGCCCTAATTTAGTTAAAGACGCGGTGAAGCAAACACTGTGCTGAAAAAAAAACCATTAAAGTAACCCTTCAATGGTTCGCAATGATTTCATTTTTGCCAATTTTAGTTCTTTTGAGCAAGTTATTACTAATGGATTGATGAATGCCACAGTATCTCGGATTATGTCGATTATGGACTATGTACACGGTGGGTATGTCCCTATCCGCCAATATATGACCAACTTTTATAGTCTTGCACTTACATCTTGTGCAGTAATAACCAAACATCTTATAAAATGTGTATGGCCACAGAATCTTAATAATCTTAATTGGCGGAAAGCCAATGTATCACCAATAATAATTGAATATATAAGAAAGGGGGCAAGTACAACCCTGAGAACCACCTTCCTATCTCCCTTACATGTATTTGCTGTAAACTACTCGAGTCACATTATGCAACATGGGGAAATCAACAACAACTTGAACCCACTACAACATGGCTTCTGCAAAGGTCGATCCTTCGAGACACAGCTCATAAAATTCACGGACGACATATCTTCAAATCTGGAAAATGGTAAACAGACAGACGTTCTTGTCATGGATTTCTCCAAGGCGTTTGACAAAGTCTCCCACAGTCTTCTCCTTCACAAGCTGAACCATAGAATAGATCAAACATCACCTGAATGCTTGAAGACCTCCATTGGACCTCGCTTCTGGACCGCATAAAGATCTCTTGGCTTACCCTCCTATACAATATCTCAAACGACCTTGTTGCCATCAACAAAACCAACCGTCAATTACCACAGTCTTGTCTCTCCCGACATACATCAACACACTCCTTCAAGATACCACAATGTTCTACAAGCCACCGTCAACAGTCATTTTTCCCTCGAACAATCAAGGACTGGAACAGTCTTCCACATGGATATCATATCAGTAGGCTCAGTTCATGCCTTCAAGGCTCAACTAGCTACCCTCTTTATCTAGACTCTTAAGAATGCTTTTATGTTTATCCTTCAATATACATACTCTCAGTTTTATTCTTGTCTTATCTTTGCGCTACCCCCTGGCAATAATATTCAGTGTGTTGAATGTGGCCCGTATCTGGTAGATGTAGATGTTATATATTATTTAGCATTTAACGGCTCTTTTCTGGAAGGCCAGTGACTGCTTACAAAGGTAAGATTTTCACAGATTTGCATACTTAGCATACTGTTTATTATTGACCTGTTATCTAACTACGAAAACATGATAAATATCTATGTTGTTCACTATGTAGAATATAGTTCTTTAATTCCCAACAAATGGCTACACATTTTAAACCATTGCCTTAAACCATACTTTTTTTAATCAAATCTGCTGAACTAGATATATATATAAATAGATGTATATAACACTCACAAGATTGCAGTTTGATGACTAAATGTCCTTTTAAACATGTAATTAGTCATCTTTTTACACAAGGAATTAATTTATTACATCTTTGTGTAAAAATGTAATAAATAAAACTAAAAATATACATAACTTAATGCGACATCTGGCTTAATATTACAAAAATATTATATTTTTGGCGGTCATCTTGGATTTTAGCAGCCATATTTGATTTTCACTGACATGAGTTTGTGTCTTAATAACAGGTTACACACTGAACTAGCATTGTGCAAAGTTTTTACCTTTACAGATGATATAGAAAAAACTTATGAGCGGATTTCAGAAATTCTCAGTTTTATTTAATTTTTTCAACTTTTTACCCCCCAAAAAGGGATTTCGCACCAGCAGATTTTAGTAGATTCTGGTATGTAAGCTCGTATTAAGCTATATATCACACATGCCAAAAATCATTTCTGTAGGATTTAATTCCCCTATTTTTCATAAATACCCTCTACTATAAGGACAAAATCGCACAATCAAGTAATTAGTTATGGCCTTTGATATATAAAAATAGTCACATTGAACCATGTTTGAATATATTCATGAACTTGATACAAATTATATTATACAGCTAATTTTTGGTCAAGTTTTATATTTGGCCAACTTTGAATAAATGGTCTACTGTTAAACGCCCACAATATGTAAAATAAGCAACATTTGACCATCTCTCCTCTCTAGCACCTTTTTATATTTACACATAATGTGTATGCTCGTATAAAATCAATATTCAGGTGACGTCGAGCCTTATTCATAGACAAGCATGACACTTCAGCACCTTATATCCCCCCGTTCCGACATTAATTGTTCACATACTTGTTCACATACTATGGACTATCTTCATTCTAATTTTTTCTGAACACAAACTGTTTAAAACATACACACAGTTATCATTCTGCCATTTGAAGTCGCTTCTTGGACTGTGGCGTTTCTAAACGTATTTGGCTTCCCGTGACATCTTCATACTTTTTCGGATTTGTTAACAATAAAAACAACCTGTGTCATATCCAGGATAGAGTTTTTAGAATTGACGGGCTGTCGTAAGATAAGCTCATTTATATTTTAAAAGTCAACAAGACGGAAAACATTATAACATATGATTTGCTCGGCAAATACGGAACCCTGTTTCTGTATTTCTGGAAACTGCATCAAATCTTGCATTTGTTTCCAAAATTTCTTCACAATGGAAACTTTTATTTTCTACGTAGATAACGATTAAAGACAGTACCTCTGTATGAAGTATAGTACATGATTTGGTACTGTGATAATCATTGTGTAAATAATATGTAATTAATTAATTAATTAGATTGTCATTAATTGACTTAATTCTTATTTGCCTTCAGCCCAATAACAAGGCGGTCTTAAAACCAATTCAACTGCCTTCAGCCCAATAACAAGACAGCCTTAGACCAATACAACTTTTTTCAACCCAATAACAAGACGGCCTCAGGCCATTACAACTGTCTTCAGCCCAACAAGAAGACGGCCTCAGGCCATTACAACTGTCTTCAGCCCAACAAGAAGACGACCTCAGGCCATTACAACTGATTTCAGCCCAATAACAAGACGGCTCCAGGCCAATACAACTGTCCTCAGCCAAGTAGCATTACGGCCTCAGGCCAATAAAACTATCTTCAGCCAAATAGCAAGACGGTCTCAGGCCAATTCAACTGTCTTCAGCCGAGTAACAAGATTGCCTTAGGTCAATACAACTGTCTTTAGCCCAATAACAAAACGGCCTCAGGCCAATATCCAAAATGTAACTGTCTTCAGCCCAATAACAAGACGGCCTAAGGCCAATACAACTGTCTTCAGCCCAGTAGCAAGACGGTCTCAGGCCAATATACAAAATGTAACTGTCTTCAGCCCAATAACAAGACGGCCTAAGGCTAATACAACTGTCTTCAGCCCAGTAGCAAGACGGCTTCAGACCAATACAGCTGTCTTCAGTCCAATGACAAGACGGTCTCAGACCAATGCAACTGTCTTCATCCCCTTTGCAAGACGGCCTCGGGCCAATTCAACTGTCATTCAACTGTCAATGCAACCGTCTTCAGCCCAATAACAAGATGGCCTCAGGTCAATACAACTGTCTTCAGTCCAATAACAAGACGGCTTCAGGCTAATACAACAGTCTTCAGTCCAATAACAAGACGGCTTCAGGCTAATACACAACTGTCTTCAGCCCAATAACAAGACGGCTTCAGGTCAATACAGTCACCTGTCTTCAGCCCAATAACAAGATGGCCTAAGGCTAATACAACTGTCTTCAGTCCATTAACAATATGGCCTCAGGTCAATACATCTGTCTTCAGTCCAATAACAAGACGGCTTCAGGCTAATACAACTGTCTTCAGTCCCATTACAAGACGGTCTCAGGCCAATACAACTGTCTTCAGTCCAATAACAAGATGGCTTCAGGCCAATACAACTGTCTTCAGCCTAATAACAAGATGGCTTCAGGCCAATACAACTGTCTTCAGCCCAATAACAAGATGGCTTCAGGCCAATAACAAGATGGCTTCAGGCCAATACAAATGTCTTATGCCTAATAAAAAGATGGCCTCAGGCCAATACAACTGTCTTCAGTCCAATAACGATACGACTTCAGGCCAATACAACTGTCTTCAGCCCAATAACAAGATGGCCTCAGGCCAATACAACTGTCTTCAGCCCAATAACAAGATGGCCTCAGGGCAATACAAGTTCTGTCTTCAGTCCAATAACAAATAACAAGACGACTTCAGGCCAATACAACTGTCCTCAGCCCAATAACAAGACGGCTTCAGGCCAATACATCTATCTTCAGCCCAAAAATAAGATGGCATCAGGCCAATACAACTGTCTTCAGCCCATTTACAAGACGGCTTCAGGCCAATACAACTGTCTTCAGCCCAATAACAAGACGGCATCAGGCCAATACAACTGTCTTCCGTCCAATAACAAGACGGATTCAGGCCAATAAATTGTCTTCAGTCCAATCACAAGATGGCCTCAGGCCAATACAACTGTCTTCAGTCCAATAACAAGATGGTCTCAGACCAATACAACTGTCTCCAGTCCAATAACAAGACGGCTTCAGGCCAATACAAGTTCTGTCTTCAGCCCAATAACAAGACGGTCTCAGACCAATGCAACTGTCTTCAGCCCAGTAACAAGATGGCATCAGGCCAATTGAACTGTCTTCAGCCCTATAACAAGTCCAATATGAATTCAATTTATTAACAAGAATACCATTGATGCAAAGCATCAAAGGGCGCCGAAAATAGTTTTGTACATGTGTGGCGTTAAATAGCTAAAATTAGCTTTTTGATAGGCAATCATTATTAGTTTGATTTGAATGAAAAAATTTATGAATATTTGCAGAAAACATTTAAAATCATGGTGGTTTTAAAGCTGGGGGGAAAAAAACGGAAGAAAAATTATTTAAAAAAAATGGGTTTAACCGGGATTTGAACTCCACTCGTAAAATTAGGCGGTCATCAGCTTACCAACTACACCACGTTGACTGACTTTAAAGCACGTGGTAAAAAATAAGCTGATATTATAATTTTGCAAAACCGATAAGGGAGAAGTTGTTTTACGTTTTCGTATTTTTTCTAAAAGATATGAAAAGGAACATTACAATTAAACAATTACGTTTTAATGAAGGAAATGTGTATAATCAATATTTTAATGTCTATTTCGTATTATTTTAGCATACAGTTAAAACCATTTTTCTTCGCATTCTAATAACCGCTCCTAGCATGTACTTCCGGAAAAACTATTCCATAATAGGCCGCCGCCGTCATCGGCGGCGCCAATAACAATATAATACATGTATATATATTAACCTGTGATCTACTGCTCTTGGCCAGGAACCTTAAACCCGTAAATAAAAACTGAAGAAAGAAATAGGATGCAAAGAGATTCATTAAAAAGATACTAAAGGAGGATACCACCTTGGTTGAGGAGAGCAGATAATATACAGACATAATAAAGATTAATGAGACTGACAAAAG